>JAJJID010000169.1:0-78064 GCA_022204955.1 Macrophomina pseudophaseolina
CCCGGCTTTTGGAACGATGAAATCTGGGGAAGGCCGGGGGGGCTTTGTTGTTTGGGGGTTGTGAGGGATGCGAGATGCTTATCTAGATAAGGGCGGATGGCCATGGGGTTTGGTTGGTTGGTCTAGACTGGGTATTTGTGTATCTTTGAGTCTTTGCTTATCTTCGGTTCTCGCTGTAGTGCCCATCTATAATTTGATCTTCTTGTTGCTTTTTGTGACGCTGGATTTTACGGTTTGCGTTCATCTTGTCCTTCTTTCTTTCCCTTTTTTTTTTCTTTTTGGTGTCTGCTAACACTTCAATATGAAGAGAAAATGAGAGGCTTTTTAGGAAATCGAGATAGCGAAAGGCAATCAAACACACTATATGATGAAACAAATATGGCAGTATGATAGATAAGCATACACATCTAAACGGATACTTCAACTTCCTCGGATGGGAGGCGATTCTCATCGTTGGTCTGCACAGAAAATAAAGTAGATGCTATGGCGTTTTTCTGCATCTCCGAGGAGCGGAGGGGAAAGAGAAGAAGACCTGCGAACAGGCACTCATGTAGTAATTGAAGCATTCGTTCAGATATGGGCACGTTCAGCGTTTCTTGCAACTCGCATATCGATCGATACCCCAGCCAACACACATGTCTATCTTGCCAAGACCTACATATTAGTCTTTGACTTGATGACGGTCAGTCCACTGGAATTCTGCATCTGGGCGTAGACTTGCATGTCTCTTTATTACCATTTGTATTTACGGACTTTGCCTCTCCTGTGATAGATGCATGCATCATTCGTCTTCGCTCATATCCTCTCGTGGATGATTCGCTGGAACTGCCGTATTTCTTTTTGCATCTCCGCGGCCACGTTTTCCGCATTAAGGCGGCACAGACGAAGTGGGGGTAAGAGATGACGACTGATGTTCACGTGTGCGGTATAGGAAATTGTAAAACCGCAATGTGCTCTGTTCTGCTTCTCCCGGATCCCGTCGTCCAGGTAAGCTATTTCAGTTTCCCCTTCGGTGAATTACAACCAGTCAAAAAAAAAACAAAAAAAAAAACAAAAAAAAAGTGGTATCGCATCCAGTGAAGAACCCTTGACGCCGTGGCTTGGTCTATTCTTTGATACCGTTGGAAACCCGTAAGCCAATTTAACCCGCTCATCGTTGATGATCTCTAGCAAACCACCAGCTTGTTCTTTCTCTGCGCCGTGAGTGCATATTTATGTGCTTCCCCTCTAGCAACGCCAGTATTTTTGTGAGAAAAAAAAGAGAGGGAGAGAGAGAGAAGGGGAAGAAGAAAAAGGAAGAATTATCAGGGTGTAGAGGGCAAGGGTAAAGCAGTGGACAAGAGTGTCAATCATGGGAAAGGGTCCGGAGAGGATGCGGATGTGCAAAAGACCATTTCCGCGTGTGGGCCAACCGAATTTCACCTTCAAATTAACGACACAGCCAACAACGTGGCTTTCAGATCTCTCGCGGGCCAGATCCGAAATAAATGAGCGGCATCGATGAGGCCGTCGCATGAGGATTCCAGAGCATGAACACATCCCCGTGCGCACCATCCACAGGCGCAGGCCCAAGCGCTCCGCTATCGTGAATCCACCGTGCGCGGCTCTCCGTGACGCAACCACACGCGTACCACTCTCTGCACTCCTCTTCTTCCCACTTTCAGTGTCGAACTACCGAGAAACGACACCAAAAAAAAACCTACCCCTGCCTGATCATCAGGGCCGCGCACCGCTCCCATACTGATGCTGCTGCTGCCCGTCGTGCCTGACCAGACTCCCCGTCGAGCTGCTCACGCTGACCGGGTGGTATGCTGTCGGTGCCTCGCCGCTGTACTCGGGCGGCTTGTTGCCCTGTGTGTCGCGCGACAGTGTACGCATTGGAATGGCTAGGCCGGCTCCCTGGTCACCACCACCGCCGCCACCATCACCGCCGCCACCATCACCGCCTCCTCCTTGCCATGCCGGTGGCGGTCCTGGAGGAGGCGTGTAGTGTCCATGTAGAGGTGGAGCGCCATAAGGCTGTGGAGGGCCGCCTGGCGGCTGGTTGTAGGGGGGAGGCGCCTCGCCGCGCTCGTTGAGGCCCTCTTCGGTGCGGGCATAGGTGTTCTGTTGTGCTCCTCCCCAACGGTACCATTGCGAGCGTTGTGATTGGTGGTGGGGCGGGGCGGCGCCGCCGTTGTGGTTGGTGATGTCCTGGGCGAGGGCCGCTTGGCCGTAGGTGCGCATCATGGCCTTTCTGCGCTTCTTGCGGCGGTGAATCAGGAAGAGCGCGATGATGAGCAGGATCACGGCGATGGCGATGAAGAGGAAGTATAGGTTGAGTAGGCCGTCGCGGTCGAGGCCGCTGCCGCTGTCGCCGTCGTTGTCACCGTCGTCGTCGTCATTGCTGGTGCTGGTGCCGCTGCCGAATTGCTGAGCGAGAGCAGTCGCTGAGTGCGAGAGGAACCAGAAGGAGAGGAGGGAACTATGGGTGGTGGAAGGTGGGTGTCGTAGTATGCTGCGGAGGCAGCAGCGCTTCTGAGGTGGGGGAGCGGAGCTCATCATGGTGGCATCGCAAATGTGGCGCTGCCGAGGCTTGAATTGGATCGGGAACGAGTGGGAGGGCGTGGACGGTTTGGTCGCGGAAACGTGGGCGGGTTAGGAAAGGAGAGGACCAGGGCGACTGAGTAGCTGTTCGGTGATAAAGTTGCGGCAAGGCGACCAGGCGGCGGAGCAATGCGGAAGGCAGGGAAAGTGCCCTGGGAGTGTCTGGTTTTCCTAGTTGGATGCTCACGCTGCTTGCGGTTGGTCTGTTGGCATTTTGCAGCGCTGAGTCTCACCTCAGAACCAAAAATTGTTTCGGGAGCAACAATTCTAGAGCTGCAGCCTGCGCGTGGGCGCGCATCTTAAGTGCGCATAAATGGCAATTGTGACGCGGCTGGGCGATTTGGATCGTCGTGTTACAGGCTCGCAGGCTGGGATGTGGAGAGATTGCGCTGAGAGCAGCACCAGCTCGCCCGTTCGCCGTCTGACGCAAATGCCACCGGCTGAGGCGCAAGGCACGCCTCTTGCCTCTGACCGGGCCACCTTGCGGTCGCTTTCTCTTCTGCCGCCCTTCAACTGCTGCATCCACTCTTGGACCATCGTCTTCCCTTTGACCACTGAAACAAAAACGTCGCCTGTTTCACGGCCAGCGTCCCGACCCGTGCTTCTGCTGCGGTTCTACCTGCAACAACGTTAGCCGCGTGCTCGACAATCCGCCGTCGCGCAAGACGTCGCCTTCCCTTGCTCTGTCTTCGCTGCATATTCCGCGTACGACTTCCGCCAGGTACCCACACTTTTCTCCTCTGCTCCGCGTCCTCTCCGACCTTGCCCCTTGGCGGCCCGTGAGACCGAAAGCTTCGCCGCCCTTCAGCTTCGTGTCGCTGGCGCCTTGTTCTCCGTCGTCACCCGAGCACGTTTATCCTTTGATCTGCGCGACTCGCCTACCATGCCTAGAGCTTTACGAGGTGAGCAGGACAACCCGGTGTTTCGCGCCTGACTTGGCCGCGACGCGTCCTGTATCCTAGTGGCGCCGTGCTCATGCGAAGGCCTGAAGGTATCCTGGTCCAGTGCGACGAATCTATCAAAACCATCATCGTCAAGATCGACTCCGACCACAATGATTTCATTATTGAGGATCTTGATGACGAGACGCTGGTTATCAAGGCTGAGAAGTTGCCAGAGCTGAAACGCAGGCTGAATGAGGTGAGCACATCACACCATCTGATTTACCACCTTTTTGTCCTGACAAGTCATAGGTCTTGAAAGATGCTGTTGGCATGCCGCCCGAAGCTGCGAGCATCGAATAGAGGGCTGTCGAAGACTCGCTGCCACTCCAGCGTCTGAGTCTCTGCAATACGATCTGAAGACCTTGCACATGACCGCTACTTCAATAGGCAATCTGGACGGATTACCCCAGCTCAGAAGGACAAATCATCATTGGCTCAATCTGACTAGACCGCTGACTCCTGGCAACCGGCCCCGTCGCCTTTGAAACATACTGCGCCTCCCAAAAACACGAATAATTGATTGCCTAATTCTGCTGAGCTCCTGGCATCTCCGGCACCCACTCTACACGACGCTTGGCATATAGCTCAGTCGTGGGCTTGGCCTTGTTGAGTGCATCCAGATCGTCCAGAACGCCAGCTTTGATGATTTTGCTGCCGGGAAAGATGCGTCCGTCGCGGTAGAGGGTCGTTCCACAGTCGCCGCAGAAGTAGCTGGTGATGGTGCTGCCGCTGTCGCCCGTCTTGCTGATGGATTTGGGGGTGCCTTGCAAGAGCTTGAAGCCGTCCTCTGGAACCACGAGGTTGGTGCTGTAGGTGCTGCCGCTGATCTTCCGGCAATCGAGGCAGTGGCATGTCGCCTGGAGCAATGTCAGCGATGGTGATGGCAAGAGTGGGATGATGACATACCTTCACGGACGGCTCCCCAGATATGGAGATTTTGATATTACCACAGAAGCAGCTTCCAGTAGCCATTGTTGAGGATTGTGTCTCTGTTGAAAATGCTATGGGTTGAAGTTTGATGTGGAGCAGCAGATGTCAGGCACTTCGTCAGAGGTCTTTATAGCTGGATAGCGCTAGCTATTTGAAATTATTCACATGAACGGAGCTGGAGTCAGCTGATCTTGAGGTGGAGCAAGCCACTTGCATCCAGTGCATCATCGGCCTCGTTACCTAGATTGTTTTTGGAATTCCGGCCTTTGTCCCGCACATTGGGAATCCTTTCGTCGTGGTGACCCTGGACACGACTGGAGCCTCGGAGGCTAGCAGCAGGGAAATGCGGGGAACTCGACGTGCGTGTCTCGGAATACCACTATCCGGGAGCAAACTTTTGTTCGAGCAACGGACGGCGGGGCAGGTACCGCTGGCGAGGTGCTGGTCTCTCAGGTAAGCAGATGACAGCGCAATATGGGGCCCTTCCATTTTTGGTAGTTGCAGAATAAAATACGCGGCCAATCAAGATTTGCCGTTCCTTTTGCTGCCTCAGCTTACGCAATGCCGGGCACATCGAGGCCGTCAACAGCTCGGATGAGATCAATTTGGCATCTGCAGCATACTAGCAATCCCCCTGACGGTGACTGTGCAATGCATGTACGAGTGTGGTTCCGCAATACGCCAGGTGGCTCGTGTGGCTGATTGGTGGATGGGCAGCTCATTGCATCGAACCTCTCAGTGCACAGGTGACGTCGAGTGTCGCTGCATGGAACAGCCCGCGGAGCATTTGCAGAGCACATGCTGTATTTTGGTTGGGCGCACTCCAGAACTATGATGGAGTTCGGCCTGGCTTGCCCAGACTGTGACCCTACCCGAACGAGGCTCGTAGCAAACGCCGTGATTGGCCCGGCTAGCGAAGTTCGCGTCAAAGCGTCAGCACACACGCTCGACAACTTCAGATCATTTATCGCGGAGCTCGACACCACCTGCAGCGAACCTCGACAATCCCACCACCAACAGACATCATGGCCGAACAACTTGTGCTGCGGGGCACCCTTGAGGGCCACAACGGATGGGTTACTTCGCTGGCCACCTCCCTCGAGAAGTGAGTCTGGGACGACTGCGCCCGCGCGCGCTCTGCGCCGGAGGACGAACAAAATGGCTAATCTGCTGCTGCACAGCCCGAACATGCTCCTGTCGGGTTCTCGCGACAAGACCCTCATCATCTGGAACCTCACCCGCGATGAGCAGGCTTACGGCTACCCCAAGCGCAGCCTGAAGGGTCACTCCCACATCGTCTCGGACTGCGTACGTGCCAAACGCGCCCACGAACACCGCGTAACAGCGACAAAATTTGGCGCTAACACGGCGGCTGCAGGTTATCTCCTCCGATGGTGCCTACGCTCTTTCTTCGTCCTGGGACAAGACCCTCCGCCTGTGGGAGCTCTCCACCGGTGTGACCACCCGCCGCTTCGTCGGCCACACCAACGACGTCCTCTCCGTCTCCTTCTCCGCCGACAACCGTCAGATCGTCTCCGGCTCTCGCGACAGGACCATCAAGCTCTGGAACACCCTCGGTGACTGCAAGTACACCATCACCGACAAGGGCCACACCGAGTGGGTCTCCTGCGTCAGGTTTTCTCCTAACCCCCAGAACCCCGTCATCGTCTCCGCTGGCTGGGACAAGTTCGTCAAGGTGCGTACAATTTCCCTGGCGCGCGCGATTACCCGGGCGTTCGAATGATGCTACGCATTTTCAAAGTATTTGCTACTTCAGAGCCTCTTGGCGATGAGACAACCATTCACCATTGCACTGATACAAACCCCCTTTCTCCGCTTTTCGCGCCGCGCCAGAGTTTGCCCAAAAGCGCGCAGAATCTAACAGAGTACACAGGTTTGGGAGCTCGCCTCTTGCCGCATCCAGACCGACCACATCGGTCACACCGGTTACATCAACACCGTCACCATCTCCCCCGATGGTTCCCTCTGCGCCTCTGGTGGCAAGGATGGTACCACCATGCTCTGGGACCTGAACGAGTCTAAGCACCTCTACTCTTTGACCGCTGGTGATGAGATCCACGCCCTCGTCTTCTCTCCTAACCGCTACTGGCTCTGCGCTGCCACCGCCAGCAGCATCATCATCTTCGACCTCGAGAAGAAGAGCAAGGTTGACGAGCTCAAGCCTGAGTACGTCGAGGTTGGCAAGAAGAGCAGGGAGCCGGAGTGCATTTCCCTTGCCTGGTCTGCGGATGGCCAGACCCTTTTCGCTGGTTACACCGACAACAAGGTGCGTCTGATTTCTAGCTTCATCAATACGGCATATACTGATTTTACCCCGACAGATCCGTGCCTGGGGCGTCATGAGCAGGGCTTAAGTGATGTGATTTCTGTTGGTGGGAGTGAAGAAACATGCTCGGTGAAGCATGAAGGATATGACAGGGGCGGCCGTGAGGTAACGGGCTTTTTTACCTCACACATTTCATGGGCATTGTACTTCGACGGCGCTCCGAGTGAAATCCAAAAATTTTCAATGCATGGGATTGTAATCATCAGGCATTCCACTAAGTTCGAGCGTCCTATGCAGTGGTGAAAACGTGTTTGGAGTCGATATCAAGGGCGAAAATCCTCCAGCATCATTCGAGGAGATTTCATCAAGCAAGCTCGTAAGATCTATTGAAGACATCTTCGGATATTTGTATGTCCTGGGCCGAATGATGTTCGATGACCTCGTGGTTGCCCCCAGCTTGCCCAGGAAGCTACAGGTTTGTCCTTGCCCCTCCTCCATTTCCCCCCTGCATCAAAGGTTCTTCAGCTAGGTTAGATGCAGGAGCACTTGCTCTCCAACACATCAAGGGAGCTACAACTTGGCAAACTTCGGCTTCGTCTTCTTCAATCCTGACATCAGCGCATCCTTGATGTCGTCGGTCTGCAGCATGGCGGTGTTCCACACCGCGGTATACCTCAGGCCTAGGGCGGGCGTGCGTCAGCAAAAGAGTCTATGGTCCCATCCCACCATCTTTTCCTTTAGACCCACGAAACAGGTAGGAAGGAGGAGAAAGAAGAACCAGAAAAAAGGTAACTAAAAAAAAGAAGAGCCGAAATGAGAGGCAAGGGAACTCACCATCCTCAGTGGGGCGATCGCGACTCCAGTTCACCAACTCCTTGGTCCCGACCACCGCGACGGGGCTCTTGCTCGCAATCAGCCTTGCCCGCTGCAAGGCCGCGGCGACAGCCTCCTGCTTCGTCTCGTAGACGGGCCCGCTCACGAAGCCCTGCGCCAGCGCCTCGTCGGCGCCGAACACCCGCGCCGTCAGCGTCACGTCCTTGACCCACGACATGCTGCCCACGCTCTTGGGCAGCCGCGTCAGCGTGCCGATGTCCGCCGCCAGCCCGATGTCGACCTCCTTGACGGACAGCTGCGCGTCGCGCGTCGCCAGGCGCACGTCGGTCGCCAGGGACATGTCGATGGCCAGCCCGAAGCAGATGCCGTGCAGGACCGTGATGATGGGCTTCGCACACTTTTCCAGCGCGCTGATGCAGGCTTGGAATTGCTGGATGTGGGCTAGGCTGTGGAAGGCTTTGCGGGCGGGGTCGAGGGCCGGGGTCGAGGGGTCGGAAGAGGAGGAGGAGGAAAGGAGGCCGGATTGCGAGGCTGCTTGCACGTCGAGGCCGGCGGTGAAGGCGCGCGAGCCGGCGCCGGTGAGGAGGATGGCGCGTACGGAGGGGTCGGTGGACAGGCGTGTTATGAGGGCGGAAAGGTTGAGCCACATGCTGGGTGGAGTGGTGTTGGTTTTAGTCTGGGGGGGTCTCTTTCTTTCTTTCTTTCTTTCTTTCTTTTTTTCTTTTTCTTTTCTTTTTTTGGTCGGAGGAGCGGGGAGCGATTTGAAGCAGAGGGAGGGGAGAGAGGCGGTGGTATGGGAGGGCATTTCTGTTCTTTTCCCCTTCACTTCTTTTTCGGGAATTTTGGTGGAGAGACTTGATGTAGGAGATTTTGCCAGAGAAATGAAAGATTTTGTTGGAAGAGAAGAGAGAAGCTGAAAAGCCTGAGCGAATAAGGGTCTATAGGCACTTACGTCTCGATGAAAGCGTTCAGCTTCTCCGGCCGGTTGATCTCGACGTGGGCCACATATTCCGCCGGGAATGTGACGTTGAAGTACTCGTAGTTGTATTCGTTCTGGGACATTTTGGACAGCAGCAAACGGTGGTGATATCTATGGGATCTAAGCAGGGAAAAGCAACGTCCGGAGAGATGTGGAATGATGAAGTTGAGTGAGGTTAGGAGGGCAGGAGAGCTCGGGCTTGATCACTCACATGCCTCGGCAACGGTCGAGGTGCCAGCCACAGTGTTCGGACGTGTTTGCTTCTCGCTCAAACAGCCTCCAGCCACAGGCGCCGGCCCCGCCAGAGAGCTCCGTCGCGGTGTGCATCATCCCAAGCTTTCATCCCGCAACGTAGACACCATCAGGTCCCTGTCGCTCACTCACCCACTCGGGGCTTCGACAGCGCCCCTTGCGCTTGTCTCTCGTAGCGTTGCCCGCGCAATTGCCTGCAAGCGCCCTCCAATTCCATCCTCCCGTCCCGTCTTTTCTGCAGTCTTCCGCACGCATGACGTGAAATTTGCATTGCTCACCGCGCCGTCTCCCGTCGACCTCCTCGTAGTGCCGCCAGAGTAGAAATAAGCGCGACCATGTCGACCCCGACGAACCACCCTGCGCGCCACCCCCCGCAAGGCCCCAACGCCGCCGCGACCCCCTCGCAACAACAACAGCACCTCGGCGCCTTCCCCTCGCCCGCTCCGCGCAGCGTCCCCTCGCCTGCCGAGCAACGCCGCACCCACCAGGCTGGCAAATCGCCCTTCAACACCTTCGCCGCCGGTGCCACGTCCTCCACAATGGCCGCCTCCGCCAGCCAGTCCCACCCGACCGCCAGCTCCGCCAGCGGCTCCAAGACGCTCGTCGGCAGCTCCCCGGCCGCCGCGGCCACCGCCTCGGCCGCCGCCATATCCTTCGACTCGCCGGGCGCGCTGAACATGCAGCTGGGCGCGCTGGCCGGGCTGGAGGGCGGCGTGGGCATGGGCATCAGCATGAGCGGCATGAGCGGGCTGGGGTTGGGCATGGGCCTGACGAGCAGCATGGGCGGCCGCCCGGACGACACGGAGCAGCGCAAGCGCCTCGAGCACATCATCGCGACGCTGAAGGCCCGCCCCGGCCGCGTCAGCAGGGAGGGCATGGAGCGCCTGGCCCGCCAGCTGGGCTTGTCGAGCGAGGTCATGTCCGACTCGCACGGCGAGCAGCAGCTCCTGCTGGCCCACACGAGCTTCATGCTGGACATCGCCTTTCGCGACAATGCCGTTGAGAATGTGAGCTTGCAGTTTGGCGAGCTGTCGGACGGCGTGCAGAGGCACAAGGCCAGCGCGGGGAGGTTGCTGAAGGACGATCTGTCGCCCGCGCCCGGCCAGGCGCGCATCAATCTCTCGTTGGACCGATTCGCAAGGAATCTGGAGAGGCTCGCGAGGCTGGACCATCTGAGCATTTTCAAGGACGGCAAGCCCGAGGTGAGCTGCTTCGAGGCGGTTGCGGGGGTCTACAACAGCTTGCAGAAGCTGTTTGAGCATGAAAAGAAGGCTGCCATGCACCTCTTCGATGTCTCGAAGCCGCATGTTCACGAGAAGGCCGCGAGGGAGGTGCTGTGCAAGAAGAGCGGCAGACCCAGGATGAATGTCAATTCTGCGGTCGGGCTTTCTTTGGAGTACTGGATGGAGAGGAGACTCGTCTTTCAGAGACCGGAGAAGAAGGAGTCTGCCGGCCATGACACGAGTATGGATGTCGACGGAGAGGACGAGTATGACGAATCTCCGAGTCGGATATTCTCCCTGACGATTGAGTGCGAGTCTTCCCCGGCGCAGCTCTACCCATCAATACGAGTAAGCGATGCCTGGATATCAGACGCGGTGGAAAAACCTTCAGATCCCAATGACCTGTTCGGCTCTCCCGTAATTGACTGGTTAGATCCCCCTCCGACATACTCGGGCGGATCTGAAGCAGCGCAGAATGACCCGATGGCACTGGACGGTAACAACATCGGGAAGTTACCAAATGTGCGCTTTGTTGCGAAGCTGAATCCGCCGCTCGTCGTCCCGCTCAACACAGCCCAGAACATTCTGGCCTCGGTCAACGTCCAGATGAATCAGGAGTCGTTGAAGTGGTCGACGTCGTTGGAGGCGCTAGTTCTGAAGCCCGACGAGGCTGCAACAAGCCTTGCCGCAGATATAACAAAAGAGTACCATAACATTAGAAACGTCTTCGTGGTAGATAAGGACGGAAAGGAACAAGATAGGCGGCATGAGACAACGCTTTACGTGAACAAGGCTGAGGTCGCATGTATTTTGGATGAAATACCCTTTGACCATCCGCGGCAGCTCGTCCAGATCCTCCCGGTAAGTAAAAACCGCTACCAATGTTCCAGGTCTGCATGATCATAACTGTCGCTCAGGTCCTCCGCCAGTACGCGCACTTGAGCACCCTCCTTCAATCCGCCTTCCAACCCCACCACACCTCCGACGACCAACCCGGCCAAAATGGCACCGCGCCTCCATCATCCGACAACGACGAATACGCCACTGAGAGCCCCCACGCCGCCACCCTCCCCATCAGCATCTCCCTCACCGGCATCGACCCCTCCGGCACCTCCTCCCCGACCTTGACCATCACCTATCCCCGCCCCTTCTCGTCCTCAGCTTCGGCACCTGCCTCCCGAACAAGGCAGATCGACTCCATCGATGACCTTTTTGACGGCTTGTCCTTCTCACCCACCGCCGCGAGCGCTGGACTCGACATCGTCGACGCCGACACTGCCATGAGCGGCACCACCGACGCAGAAGACCTCTTCGGCGACGCGTCAACCTCCGCTGACAACAACAAGCGCGCTTCGTCGCTCTTCGATCCGCACGCACCTCCCCCGACTGTCACGATCGCGGTGAGCGTCCTGCCAAACGCAGACGTGGCGATCGCGGCGCAGGATTTGTTGCCGGAGTTGAGCAGTGATGACGGCGGCAAGGTGAAGGAGGGAGAGGAGGGCGCGGATGGTGGGAAGAGCGAAGAGGCGAGGAAGAAGGAGCAAGAAGAGGAGGCAAAGAGGATGAGGGTGCTCGGCAGGATGGGCCGGGCATTGGAGTTGTGTGGAGATGTGGGGATTTGGGTCGAGTGGGTAGGGGATCGGATGGGTGGGGAGGAGTGATGGAAAAGGGAGGGATGGAACGAGTTGCCTTCTGTATTTAGTAGATACTTAGTGCGTTTACACGAGACCCAGAAAGATAGCAAATGTCATGGTCGGAATAGTTTATGTCTGCGTATTGGTCCGCCTCTTCGTGATCTGAATCTATCGTTAGCACCTCTCACGATATTTTTTGCTTGCTTAGTCTCTCTACTTCAAGCTAAAAAAAAAAAAAAATTCAAAGAGAGTTGAGAGTCCTACATAGGGTGTTTGTAAAGTAAGAATCTTTATGATCTGACGGTTGCAGGGTTGAAGGTGTGTCGCTGCTGCTTCGTTAGGGGTTGCAATAGGGATTGAATACAAACAATAATGAGTGCCATGTGCAATCAAATGCAGCACCGGAGATGCTGCTTGTGTAATTATGAGGTTTTTTTTTTAATGTTATGAAACTGCGACGGCAATAATGAGACAATAATAGGAGGTGTGACTGGCGCATTGTGACGCTGGTGGGCGAGTGCCTTCGTCACCCAAGGGCCCGAAAGTTCACCACCGGGTTTGGTTGCTTTGTCTCCGAATCCGTCCGAAGAAGGTTCAATCCACTTACGCATGCCAACCAGGCTCTAAGGAGCCCAACTACCTATCAGATGCGACCATCATAGTGTAGTAAATAAGGGGCTTGGTTATTCGGCGAGGAGCGGTTGGACTTGGATCATCTTCGGAAGTGTGGGTCTGTAGACCGTACATGGCACGCTAGAGATACAATATTATTTCCCAACTGGCCATTGAGCAGGACAGGCTGTCCCCGAACTCCAGTAGTTTTAGCGGTAGAAGGAGATATCTGAGGAGTCTTCAAGGGACTCTCAAGTGCATTAACCCATTTGGTAAACTGGTCGACTTCACTATAAATCTCCGGTCGTTCCGTAGAGACTTGCAAGACAAACACAGACACCCGTCTTCGGCTATAACAGTCATGAAGCTCATTTTCGCTATCACTTGCGCTGCCTTTATGCCTATGAGTGCGCTTGCGCATTTTGACAATATTGTCTCACTTGCCGAGCGAGTTGGTCCGAAAAGCCGGCATGTGAAATTGTTGCGCAAACGCAGCAGCTCGTCAAAATAAGAAACGGTATGAAAGAAGCCTCGAAAAGTGAGCTTGAGGGGGGAGCCTTTTACGTATGAGATCACGACTATAGCACCTTATTACGATGTTATTCAAAACAACACGTGCGTCTTGTCGCTGGAGAAACATGTCGGCCCCTATGTGTGGCCACGATAAGCAGCTTTTCCATTCATCCTGCTTTGGAAGTAGATGAATACTGCGGCAATATTCAATTAGTGCGCAGCTCCTCCGACCAGAAATGTCCGAAGGCCAAGCTGGAATCCCGCTGTGGCTCGATATCGGGGTGATGCATATGGCGACCCGTGAGCCGCTTCCCGGCGCCCTTATCAGCCTGTCCAATTGCAACGCCAAGAGAAGCTGCTCCAGCGTTCCCGGCTTCGACCCAACGATCCCTTCCGAGGGGCTTCTCGATAGTCTGAACCTCGCCGTGCCCAAAACAGTCACCATCCTGAACGAGACGATCGGCGGCGACCCGAACGGGAACTACACCATGGGCGTTACGGACATCCACCCTGACGACGAGACCTGGCTGCGGGGCGTGTGGCCCACCAAAAAGGAGGGGCTGTTGAAGTTCAAGCCAACATTACCCGGTTACTATGCCGAGCGCACCACCCGCCTGCACATCCAGGTGTACAAGGACTGGGCGCTCGGCGCTAACTGAACCATCGTGTCCAGAGGTCATACACACCGGTCAGCTTTATTTCCCGGAGGACGTGTCGAAGCGGGTCTTTTCCGATTGGCCGTACTCAATCTGCGAGGGGCAACTCGTCCGCACGACGAATGATGTCGACATGGTCTTTCGGAATGACATTCTTGGAGACTACAATCCGGTGGTTAGTGTGGTTCCAGTGGATGGGTAAGATGTCCTGGGCGGCGTGATCGGGTTCTTATTCTGGGAGTCGACATCGCTAAAGCTCATGTGAAATACGACACAAACAGGGAGCGCGATAATGGAGCAGCTTCTTAGTCATTCAAGGTCGGCGGAAGGAGTATTGTAATTGGTCCACGCTCTTTACGTAATATGACTCCCCCAAAAGTCTCTACCCTTAAAGACCTGTCAAAAAGTTTTTGGCGTAATCGAATACGAATTATATGACATCCATATAGCGCATGTTTCCTTGATCGTCGTCTAATTTTGGAGAAGACCAAAAAACGCGATAGTCCCAGCATCCGCTATGCCTTAACGATTTAATTAAATTAGTGTGCTTTCAGCCTTTTGGCCGCGTCCCGTATGGGCGGAATGCAACGTAGGTCCGATTTAGACAATTATTTTCAAAGCCGCTGCTCGACTGTACTTGTTCACCAGCCCGCTTCTATACACGGAGTGCACATAGCTCCATATGTCCTGCTACCCCGCTGTCGGTGCAGTCGACCAGTACACAGCGTTGACATCGTACCTCACGGCATCGTGTGGAATGCAAATTGGCGCTCTCAGCCCCCTCCCATCCTCTTTATCGCAGTTCCAGACGCTGTCATCGCTTCGTTGCTGCGGATCTTTCATCAATGATAAATAAGTAGGCTTGGATGGTCAAGGATGAGAATGCAAACGAATCGCTGATGAGCTATTCGAGCATTCTCTGGCTATATTTATAGTGCAACCTAAGCTATTGATTGCTGATTGTTGAGGGTTTGGACCTGTTAAGTGACTCTTGGATTGGAACGGTGGTAGATCCGGGCTGTGGAAAGGGTTGGGCACTCAGTTGGCCTCGGTGTTCGCTGGACTGAGTGAAGATCGGTTTCGCCGGAGGATAAAAATGCTACCGATGCGTTATCAGTAAAGGAGACTTAGGATGATGTGCTGAGAGAAGATGAAGGTTAGAGAAAGAAAGAAGCTTCTAATGATGTTTCGCCTTTTAGAACTTTAACTGACCACACTAGTAAATTGCTGAAGACCTTATTGTGCAGGCAAAACTATGCAGTCTCAGTGCTTCGAGTAATGAATTGTGGAAGCGGTCCTCAGGAATCCATCGTGGTTTGCATGGCACAGAAGAACGATAGTAGCCGATACACGAAGATTCTACGCCTCGATCCTCCATGTGAAAGAAACTTCATCGGCTTGCAAGCTACAATGTGTATTTAACCCAGATACGCAGCTCGAGTAGGCTCTCTGTGAAGCAAAAATATCCGCGTAAGCTTGGTTTGGTGTTCTTGGCCTGTGTATGCGCAGTGACTAGTACCAAGCCAAGTGAGCCCCGAGGGAGAATCGCTATCACCATTCACGCCATCACCTCAATCATACACGCCACCGACCATATATGCGCTTGACAGAACTTGACTTATGCCTTGGTGATTGAGGTTCTGTAAACTTGGCACATGCTTGTCGGTATGAATACGTGCTAGAATCTAGTAACTTGCGAGATGGTGAGCTGCCGGCAGCAGTGTCACACCGCATCGCCTTCACTCCCGCTTGCACCTTTATGTATATTCGGCATGCAACGCACTATAAACGTTTGATACACCACCGCTCCTGACTGCCCATCTTGCACAGACACGTTCTTCAACCTTTCGGCGGAAATTCCTGCCTCTCGAGACCCGAAGGCTCGAGGCTTTGGAGCACCACCCAAACCACCCCATAGGCCACAATACGGGAACTGCGAACCACCACAGCAAGAGCACGGAAGAAGCACCATGTCGGCCACTTCACCGGAGCGCCAGGTAAGTCTCTTCTTCCACCAGCTCTCACCTCGACAAATTCACCGCGTGCTCCGTCTTGGATAGACAACAACTCTCACCCGGACCTTCCCCAGACACAGAGCTAACGCGACTCATCCCAGGGCATGACCGACAAGAAAAACGACAACGACGACACCTCCACCGCCGCCAGGCCCGCCACCGCACCACCAACCCCGTCGGAACGGAGACAGCGTCACGATGCCCTCGTAGCTCAGGCCAGGACAGCGAGGGGCGCCCGCGCGCGCGCCAGGCTGCACGAGCGCACCGCCTTCGACTTCCCTCACGCCTGCGCCCTCGCCTGCGCCAACGCGCTCGCCCGCGACGGCGCTGCCCACGGCAACGCCGCCCACGTCCCGACGATCTGCACGCCCGACGAAGCGGCGCGCCCGCTGGAGGACCGCGCTCGCCCGAGCAGGGGCCTCTACTACGGAGTGTGGCTGCGCGACAGGCGCGACTGCTCCCGCGCACCCTATCCCCGCCCCGCGAAGGCGAATTGCGAGGCCGTCGTGAAGCTGGAGGGCAGGTTTGGCAAGTGCTTGGCGGTCGTGCTGGACTGGCCGGGACTCAGGCCGGAGAAGGCGTTCGTGTTTCCGGAGGGACTGTTGCCGGCGTTGGAGGCGCTGGCGAGCCATCATGCGGTGAGGGAGGTTGAGGCGTTTCAGCGGCTGTTGAAGGAGATTGCGGCGGAGCGGGGTCTGCGGTTGCCGGCGATGTTGACGAAGGAGGAGGTGGTGAGGAAGGATGAGGAGCTGGGGAGGAGGTGGTGGTCGGAGGAAAGGAGGAGGAGGAGCAGGAGAGAGAGAAAGTAACCAAAGAGCAAAGATCGTTTCCAATAGTGCCCTGCACAGCTTTTGTGGTGGCCACTGACCTGATGCTGAAGTTCTCGTGTAAAGCAACGGTCCAATTGGATGACTGGATGGAGAAGATAGATATGAGAGAATCCGCGAATCTGGAGGGGTCTTGACCAGTAGTTGCTCCCGAGCTTTCGCCTGTCTGTTACACCTAAGTAGGATAGAATGGCCCTCGATTAGTTCCGTCGTTCGGCGCAAGTTAGTTGGTATTAGGCCTCCTTTCGATCTTTGGATATTGGTTTTGAGCCACCGAGTCGACTCAGTTCAGATTGCTGATGTAGATCAACAGATCAATTGGAGTTGATATAGTATTCCTGCTACATGAAATCAATGGAATCTGCCCGCATAATCTAGTAGCACACAGTCGTATCGCGCTCCTTTAAGGGACTGAGGTCGTAGTCTGAATGACAACCTCCCGAGAACTTCGTTTCTTTTACGTCTGTACGGCTGGTCAAGCTTCCTATGCCCACTTATCGACAAATGACGAGTAGTCTGACGAGGAAGACTTCCGACACTGAAATAGAATCCGCAGTTAACTGGTTTGGATAAAATCGAAGTCGTCATGGCCAGGCAACTGCCTCAGAACTGAGATTCAGTGCAGGGCTTGTTGCATGTTAAAATCAAATGTCGGATTAACAACGCCCTGAAGCAAGAGCGAAGGAGCAGCGGCGTGATCACCAAGGAAAAGCCTGCGAGTGGGCACCTTTCCTCGCCTTTTAATTTCCCTCCTAGAGCGCCACTCTTCACGCCTTCCCCGCCTCCCCCCTCGCGGCCTTGAGAACCTGGGCCGTCGCGCCATCCCCTTGATAAGGCTTGACCCCCTTCCCGGCCAACACCTCCTCCAAAAACTCCCTAAAAGACTTCGGCCGCAGATCGGGATACAGCTCTCGCGCATCCAGGTACCCCAGGTACTTCGCATACTCTAGACAATTATCTCCACGCACGAACATCGTGTTTTCGTACTGCAGCGTGCTCAGCCCCAGTAACAGGGGCCCTTCCGCTGCCGGCCCCCCCGCCGCCTGCACTGCCGCTTCCGCCTCCCGCAGCTGCGCCAGCGTCTCCGCGTGCGGAACGTACTTCCGCGCCGTGATCTTCTCGCCCGTGACCTCCTCCGTGATGCGCCAGATGTCGTGCTCGGTCAGCTGCTCGCCCCACGCGACGACGTACTTGTTCAGCGTGCGCGGGTCGGCGATGATGCGCGCGACGAAGCGGCCGATGTCGGTGAGGTCGGTGTAGAGGTTGAGGGGCCCGTCTCCGTTGCCGTGCAGCGGCTTGGAGGGGAAGTTGACGGCGTAGTCGAGGCGGCCGGACGGCACGGTGGGGAAGCCAATCTGGTACCACCAGCCGACGTCGACGAAGGTGTAGGGCAAGTAAAGTTTGCGGATGTGTTGGATTATTTCTTCTTTCTGTTGATTTCGGTTGGCTAGCATGCACGTGACGCGCAGGGGCAGGACCTAAGACTAAGGTGATGTTCACCGCTCGGCAGAAACTGATGGTGAGCAGTGGGGTTTGGGTAGACTTTGTGGCTTACACTGTCCCGCAACATCATGATGCCGCCGGGCGGCGTGATGGTGGCGTACATGCACGGCAGGAAGCGCTTGACGCCCGCTTGCTTGGCGGCGGTGGCGAGGTTCTTCTGCGCGGCGAAGCTCATGGCGTCGATGGCGCTGATGACGACGTCGACGCCGCGAAGGACGGCGACCAGGTCCTCGACGGGGCCATTGATGTCGATGATGCGGAGAGCGCTGACGCGGTCGGCGAGCTTTTTGACGCTGGCTTTCTCCGCTGATGCGGGGCGGACCAGCAATTCGACGTCCTGGCAGCATGTGTTAGAGAGTAATGGAGAGCGCGAGGCGCGCGATTCATACGAATTGGGAGGACTGTTCCAGCAGGCCTTCCAGAATGGAGCCACCGGTTTCGCCTGTGGCGCCGAGGAGGAGGACTCTTTGCTTGCTCATGGTTGCTTGATTCTTGAGTACGTTAAGATTCCAGGTGTGGACTCTTCACAAGCCACTTCCATCTTCTTTATATACCTCTGCGGGCTGGATTTATGCTGATGTAGCGGACAAAAAGCGTCGCAGATTCCAGCACAATCATGGCAGCAAGCGTTGGCACAGAGCAACTCGGGCTCCTGAGCGACCGCCCGGCTTGGGTTGTTGCCGATGCCGATGCCCTTTCTTGCATTATTCATTGGCGGACCAAACACCGGGATGCTTGAAAGATCCATTAAATCGGGGCAAAGTGGGGCATCATGTTCTATCTTTCGATAAGTAAACAGTGTGCAGGAAGCGAGGCGAGGGAGTGTGGTGACGCCTCAGATGAATGGTCGCCCGCCAGTGCAAGTTGTCAAGCCGTCAATGGAGGCCCACCAGGTCTTGACCTGTCCCTCTGGCGTGTCGCGTTCAGTCGCTTGTCGCCGAGAACTGATCTATATTCTCACAGTGGGGTTCGCGGAATGGAACATTGTCGGGTAAATCAAAGGAGCGACTTCACATCCGTGTGCATCGCCGCGTTCCGGCGTGGAGTGCGAGGGTTTGGCTTGGAAAAAGTGGTGGTAACCTTCACAGCACGGCTGTGGAGATCGGTGGGCGAGACACGGATGCCGATGCACCCGCAAAGTACGTCATATCGAACCAATACTCGATGGCTGCAGACCAGGGGTCCGGTATTGGTAATTCAATGTCACTGCACCGGCCTGCAGGCCATCTGGGTTGTTTTTAAATGGAGAAGAGAGTTCGTGTTTCCGAGAAACTCGGCCCTCCCGAGTATGTTTGAAGACGAACATGCGTGTTGCAGTAGGCAGGCCAAATGAGAATGTCCAAATGTAGTATAGTGGCTCTTGGCCCTTGTTAGATAGTTTGCAGTTTCACCGAAGGCCCTCTAAGGGACAACCATTGAGTTCAAACAGAGTACGGGTGTAGTGAAAGGTCGTCGATACTCCCTGTATGGTCGAGTCGGTCAAGACTTTCTCCAATTTGATACGTCAATTCCTGTAGCGTTTCCATCCACGAGCTGCTCAGACGTGGGAGGTCTACTTGTTTTGTTTAATTGCTTGGCTTTAACGCCAGTTAGGGAAGTACTGCGTAGCTGCAGTCTTCGTTCTTCAGCGGATCGAGATGATGCAGACTTTTGGTTAGCAATCATTGTTTCACCTTCATCTGGCCAAGATAAAGATAGCAGAACGGATGAACGCTGGGCCCAGGAACTACCTCAGCCTTACAATCTCGGGGCGGGAAAGTCATTTTCGCGCATTACTGAGAACACAGCCAAGCGTGGAATGTTCTGTCATTCTGCAGCGTGAACAATGATAGATGCACATGTCATACATGACCAGCGGCTGTATGCTGCCCATGAACAGAGAGCCAGCAGCACTTGTGGGCGAAGGATTGGGGGTGTGGTGTTCTCTCCAAAGCGCACGACAACCTATTCGAACAAGTACACATCGGAGATTGTTGATAAGCTAGCCTTCTACAGAACAAGTCAGCCCTTTATGCATACCCGTAAACTTTTGGAACCTGGCCCCCGTGTGCCCTTCACATGGTATGAACAGCAAACACGCTATCATCGCTTCGCCATCGTAAATCTTCCGGTTGAGCATTCGTCAACTTCTCTGTTATTTCGTAGGATCATATTTCGATATGCCAGTATGAGCCGCTTCGCAGGAAGGTACCCGCAACCGCAGTGCGTGATCATGAGAGGCCATGGAAAAGGGGGTTGAGCGGGTTGAAGGTCCACAATTCGCCGTGCCCCTTCGGAGTAAACAGGAGATCACCCCTCGACATATTATTGCCCTCTTCATTTCCTCAAAAGATGTGGGTCATGCAGCAATCATGAAGAAAAACCATTAAATCAGAGAAGGAAGAGAACGACAACACGAAGCTCAAATTGATATCTCGCGCACTCAGGGGTAGTACCACCGCCATAACACAACCGCAGTAAAAATAAAAAACGAGGAACGAAGAGCAAGTAAAAGAAGGTAAAGGAAAGAAAAAGGAGAAAGGCGCAAAAAGCACGTTATCCGCCTGCTTCCGTGGAAGTGGTAAAAGTGAGAAAGTCGAAGACCACACTCCCGCATTGCCATCCCGATGCCAAACTGCACGATAAGAACAATCCCTCCCAAACCAAATATCTCCCCACCCGCCATCTATTACGTATATTTTTGATCAACCCCCTAATGCCGAAACCAACCCAATCCCGTCATCCCTTACGGCCTCGGCCTGGGCCCGATAATCTGCCTCCTCCCGCCAAACCCAATTCCCGTACCGACCTTGTTCTGGCTGTCTCCGCCGGTGTACCCGTACTGGTTGACGTCCCAACTAGCGCCGGGCTTGGAGCCAGCAGTTTCATCGCGTGGCGACTCCTTGATCTTCTTCTGGCTCTCCTCCCACTCCTTCTGCCTCTGGCGTTCCCGCTCCATCTCGCGCTCAAGAAGCGACTTGCTGGCCCAGCCGCCGGCTTTGGTCTTTTGCTGAGCGGCCACGCGGCGGGCGTCTTCCGCAGCACGCTCAGCGGCGGAAGTAAAGCCGATTTCGGATGCGGCGGAGTGCTTCTTGGGGGGAGGAGAGAACGGCGCGGGATTGGAGGCAAGGAAACGGTCGGTGCGGTTGGAGGAGGGAGGTGGCGGCGAGACGGGGCTCTTGGCGGAAACGTAGTCTGAAGGGTTAGGCAGAGGACGAGGAGAGGTCGGCGGAGGAGAGACGACAGCCGGGTCGGGGAGAGGACGCGACGGAAGGGCCGGAGCTGCGCGGTCGTTGTTGTGTTCATTCCATTGTTGACGGAGGTACTCACGCTCATCTCCTGCCCAGGAAACGTTGCTTTCAGGTGGTGACGGCGGGCGGGCGGTGCTGGGGCGGGATCCGTGAATACGCTCTTCTCGTTCCCGTTGGTATTCCTTCTCGCGCTCCTTGGCTTCGGCCAGTTGTCTCTCCAATTGCGCTATGCGTTCACGCTCAGCCTCGCGTTCAGGGTCGTTCCGGCTAACTTGGCGGCTGCGGGGTTTAACGTTTTGTTCGGCTTGATACTGGCTCAGGAACTGACCGCGGAGTCTGGCGTCACTGGTGGCCCTTTTGCGTTGTGTCTCCTTTTCGAGCTTCTCTTCAGCCTCTCGTTCTTCACGTAGCCTGGCCTCCTCATCCGCCTTCCACTTACGCTCCTGCTCCTCCCACTCACGCTTTTGTTGTTCGACCTTCCTCTTCTCCTCCTCTCGCTGTCGTCGCGTCTCCTCCTCCCATCGGCGTTCTTCCTCGGCCCGAGCACGTTGTTCCTCCGCTTCACGCTCGGCCCGACGCTGGGCGTCTGCTTCCTCCGCTTGCACGCGCTTGCGCTCGGCCTCTGCCTCCTGCTCCTTACGCTTGCGCTCCTTTTCCGCGGCATTGGGAATGTGAGGGGCCGCCGTGGTGATCTGTCGCCGTGCGCCAAAAGCCACACCTTGGCTGCCTTGATTGGCACCACCCATGTATCCTGCGCCAAGACCAGTCAGCATCCATGAATTCGGCGCAGATACATCAACTCACCGTATTGGGCGATATTCCACGCGGGCGAGGTGACACGCTCATCGGTCCTCTTGCTCCAGCTGCTGACCGGGCCGGGCGACTTCGTGCCATTGCTCGTCCGCGACGAATTCGAGCCGCCGGTCAAAGCGGGGCTGAGCGCTCTCAGCGGCGGCGGCCTATTGCCGGATGTGCCTCCATTGCTCGAATTGCTCAGCCCCCTGCTGCGCCCAGATAAGCCGGGGGACAGACTGCCGTTGCCAGTCGCAGACGGGCTGGGGATACTGCCGGAACCGCCCATCTTGGGGCCGATGCATGTGGGGAATTTGGAGGGGTCGAGGGCGTGAGCGGCACGGCTAAATGAGCCCAGGCATTGTAGAACCTGCGCAGGGTCCTTCTTCTCGAACAGGTCAACGGTCAGGAAGCGGTCGTGGGCGGGGAGCGAGATGGGCGGCTGTTCGCAGGCCTTGAGGAAGTGCGAAATGTTCTCCATCTGCATGAAGGGCATGGCGGATTTCTTGAACTTGATGCCGGGGACGGCGAGGCCGGCTAGTCTGCGAGGAATGTGTCAGCCTGGAGGGTTCGGCGCGCAAGAATGGGGTTTGCGCCAGGCAGCGCGGAGACAGCGCGGCGGCGGCGGAGGACGTACTGGCAGAGGATGGTGCCGTCCTTCAAGACATCCATGAGATCGCCGGGCGGCAACTTCTGGCCGAGGGTGTCTTCAATCCATTTGGTCGTTTCGCTGACGGCGGCGGGGTCCTTCGCCTTCTGCATGCGCAGGCGGCGCATATCCTGATCGAGACTACTGACGCTCGCCATGGTTGCAGGGTCGAAGCATGCGCTAGGGGGCGGCAGAGAGAGGGCAGGGAGAGGGATCCTTATGAAGAGTCGAAATTAGGAGTGTAAATCGTGGCTCGGGGCGTTGGTGAGGAGGGGCGTGTCCTTGGGCACGGGCAGGGATTTGGGGAGTGCGCCCGAAAAGTACGTGTTAGTCGTTGCCGCCGCAGCCAGCGCGGGATCTTGGGCGCGAGCGAGTGGCGCGCAACGCGGAGCCAGGCGTAAGATATAAACGACGCGGCCGGAGTAATCGCGTGGCTGGGAGACGGGATCCAAATGGTGTTTTGGAATCAGCATGACCCTATAGCGCGCAATATACTGCCTAATACCCGCCACCGGGTTTTGGCCTTGGGCACTGGGCTAGGTACCAAGAGGCCACCACTTCCCTGGAACGCTGGCCACCGGTCAAGTGTGCGTCATCATCGCGGCGGACGCGCCGGCAGCGTGCGGCTGCAAGCACTTAGCCTTCCGTTGTTGGCTCGGGCGAAGAAGCACGAGCTCCGCCGACGTTTGTCTAATGCATGCATCACCATTCGCGCCGAACTTTCTCTCGACGATGCCACCTACATTCCAGCATGCCGCACCCCGGGCGCTTCCGACAGCTGTGGTATAGGTGGAAGGCCCTCGACCTGCCCTGGCGCAAGCAGTGGCTACGTGGTGCGCTCCCTCGCCCAGGCATTACCCAAGTCGCCGCAAATTGTCTCCGCTAACCACAATCCAAGGCGTCGACCTGGCCGGCAACACCTTTTGGGAGTTCAAAGAAGTCTACGGTGCCCAGCGATTGCGCCGCATCGTCAAGTACAGCCGCCGCACCCACTTTGGCGATGTCAAGTTGTCCCGTATGTCCGGCGCCTCCCACCGCTTCTCATACTGCACATGCTCCTCCTTCGCCCCCTATGTGATGGTGCGAGACGAGAAACACTCCTGGAAGCGAAATGGGGCAATATACAGGGCCATGCGCTACTCAATCCTGGAGATTGCGCTCCCAGAACCATTGGAACCGCGCAGCCAATCAACCCAGTGGCGACCTTGACCTTCTGCACACGCTGTCTCTGCGCCCTCGTTTTGCCCGCAATAGGAGAAAAAAAAACAGAGCCAAAAATACGCGCGCCTCAACACGTCCCATTTCGCTTCCGGGCGCATCTCGCTTCCCCAAGCGGCGCCACACACATATATAGACCTACCTTTACTAACAGTATCTAATCAGCGCAATGGATCCAGTGGCTCCGTCACACCCGCCCTGACCCGCCTACAGTGGCCGAACAACAGCTCGATGAGATCCGCCAGGTGCGCTTGAAGCAACTCGCCGCCGATGCCGATGCTCGCTGGGCCGCCAAGCCCTCCGCCCTTGATCCCCCACCGCAGAGTCAAACCACACCTGGTCTGCGCCCGCGCGATCCCGCGGCTTATGCACCACAGACGGAGCCGGAGGAGAGAGAGGGCGTGCGGAATGCTGTTGGTGGGCCGGAGGAGGTGAAGGCGAGCGCGGCGGGAGAGGGGAATGTTGATAAGGGGCGCTTCAAGGGCGATACTAAGGAGAAGGCGCCTGCGCTCTGGCAGGAGCCCAAGTCTGCTCAGGAGTGGCAGCCGGCACCTTGGGCGCCGAAGGTTGCGCGGAAGAAGTAGGGGTGGAAGCGGGGGTACAACAGCGGCTCTGAAATCCTGGTGAAGGTTCAGCCGTGCCGCAGTAGCGGGGGCTCAGGTGCATGTTCGAGGGCGTTGTACACTTCCATCCAGAGACTCATCTCGAGTTCTCATACATATTTCAAATTGGCCCATCCAGCGCTTGGCAAAGAGACCTCCGTTGTTGGGAATCGCGGAGATAACAGACGGGGAAAACAATGTACTAGTTAGAATCTATGGTTCCACACTCCAGTTTCTGCCCACATTTCGCCTTAGGTTACTCGAGCACGGCTTTTGGAGGCGCTTTGCCGCATTCCCATTCCCTGATACGGTACGATCGGCGGGGACGCTGAATAATAGCGGTGCCTTCTTTACAGCTTAAATCCGGTTGTGGCAGGGCCAGCTAGAAGCCAAGACGTTCAAGCTTCTTATGTCTACATCATCCGTAAGATATTTAAAAGCGCACATTCAACTTTGTAAACTCTTCATCCAGCGTGCAATATAAAGGCTTTTCTTACTACTCACCATCAACAAAGTCTTGTAGCATCTTTTTCGACCTCTCTTTACGACCTTATTATACAAGACCTACCTCAAACCCCATCACAACAGTATTACAGGAAAAAAGTGACCCGGCTCTAAGCCACGACTCCAACCAGCATGCCCTCTCCAACCTTTTCCCCGCCAAAGTCCATTCTCCTACTCGGCGCCGGCGAACTCGGCACCGCCATCCTCACCTCTCTCGCCGCTCACCCGGCCTTGCATTCCACTAAATTCACCCTCCTCCTCCGCCCCTTCTCCCTCGCCAACCCCTCCCGCCTCGCCTCCCTCCGCGCCCTCCTCCCTCCCGCTCGCGACCCTTCCACCCTCTCCTTCGCGGCCATCGACCTCTCCGCGCCGGACGCCCAGGCGGACCTATCCGCGCTCATCGCCTCCGCCCCGCACGACCTCGTCATCAGCTGCACCGGCATGGACGCCTCCGGCACCGACGCCGGCCGTCAGCTGCTCATAGCGCGCGCGGTGCTGGACGCCGGGGCGGCGCTCGCCAAAGCAACCGGAACCGCCCCCTCCCTCCGCTTCTTCCCCTGGCAATTCGGCCTCGACTACGACGCCATCCCGCCGCACGCGGCAGGCGGCCTCATGCGCGAACAACATGCCGTCCGCACCCTCCTGCGCACGCAGTCTGCGCGCGCGGGCGTCGACTGGACCATCGTGAGCACGGGCCTGTTCATGTCGTTTTTGTTCGAGGAGGCGTTCGGCGTCGTGCAGGGCTTGGGCGCGGCGCTGCGGGCGGGCGGGCCGGAGCCGCTGGGCGACGAGGGGGCGGCAGAGGTGGTGGTCAGGGCGCTGGGTGGCGACTGGGAGAAGAGGCTGAGCGTGACGGATGTGCGGGATATTGGGGCTGTGGTGGCGGAGGTTGTGGCTGCGCCGGTGACGGAGGGGGAGGGGAAGAGGGATGACGGGGGGAGAGTAGTGTTTGTGGCGGGGGAGACGGTGGCGTATGGGGAGGTGGCGGAAGTGGTAAGGCGGGTGGTGGGGCGGAGGAGGGCGATTGGGATGGAGGAGTGGGGGGTGGAGTTTTTGAGGGAAGAGTTGGAGAGGGAGCCAGAGAGTCAGATGAGGAAGTATCGATTGCTATTTGCAGAGGGGCGGGGTGTGAGTTGGGATATGGCTGAGACGATTAATGTGAAGCGTGGAATTGAGACGGTGGGAGTTGAGCGGTGGCTGAGGGAGAAGCTTAGCATGTAAGCCTAGGAATCGCCGATGATGGCGGGTGCCTGATTGGGATTACTGGAATACAACCTGTCGTACTTAGTCTAACGCTTTCCATTGCACTATTCAATTA
Source organism: Macrophomina pseudophaseolina (assembly GCA_022204955.1). Taxonomy (NCBI): domain Eukaryota; kingdom Fungi; phylum Ascomycota; class Dothideomycetes; order Botryosphaeriales; family Botryosphaeriaceae; genus Macrophomina; species Macrophomina pseudophaseolina. The sequence continues at coordinate 26,109 of JAJJID010000169.1, forward strand.
ATCTGGACACGGATCTGTCAGAAGTGCTCTATCCTATCGCCATGGTGAATAGAAACGGGAGGGAATGATCGAGCGTAGCTGTATGGCATTGGATCATTTACCTATGCCAGACCAATGTGACACTGTCATGTGTAATTCTCTATAAAGTGACCTTTCTCGATGTAAGGCTGGTCCGTTTATCTTAGCTCCCATACAAACATGGGATGGCACTAGGACTTCTGTCCACTATTCTTTTGCTTTTCTTTTCTCCCTTATCCACTGATAATTTTCATCATTTCTCTTCCTTCCCTTGAAGCCTCTTGATACCTTCTTCAGAGTTTTGATAACCATCCTCAAAGCCCACCGCCTTTGCCAAGCTTGATGCCTCAGTATATCTCCTCCTTGCCTCTGCAATCCTACCTTCCATCTCTGCGAACTCGCCAAGGTTGTGCGTAGCCACTGCACAAGCGTAGTCACACTCCTCATCCCGATCGGGAGGTGTAATTGAAGAGGCCAGATTAACAGCCTTAGTAGCCCATTGACGAGCCTGTTCGGTAAGTGGTAGTGGGGTGTGAAGAGGCTCAGGTGTCGATGGGTTCGGCGGTGTGTTGGTGGAAGGAAGGCCGGGCCTTTGTGTGCCGAAGCCGGGTGGCGGACGTTGCTGGGAAATGGATATGGCGAGGTTGTTCATGAGAGTAGCAGCGTGACATGACTTCGGTGGCGCGACAGCCAGAGCTTGAAGGAAGAGAGGAGTAGCAAGGTAGTGCTGGTCCATTTCTTCGTAATGGTGGGCAAGAGCTGGACAATATTAGGTTCTGAACATTCCAATATGTCACCAATAATGGAACACTTACCCTCCATTGACGCTCCCATCTCTTGATCCGTGATCCAGTCACCCTCACCCTCCTTCACGCCATCTTTCTCACGCCTGATTTTCTCCCTAAGAACCGTCTCAACGGCCCACACGAGCTTCTCCTCTGCCTTCTCTGTATTCTTGATGTATGGGTTGGAGTACAGATCGCCGAGCTTCACGCTGATTCCAATTGTCTTGCCAAGAACCCTCGTTCTCTTTCCATCGTTCCAATGCTTGTCCCCAAACTCGTCTACCCACCGCAGACAGTCCCTCCTCACAATCTCCAAAATATCAACGGCCCGCTGATAATTCTGCAACTGCTCAAACAATGCAGCCAGCTGGAACTTAATCCCGAGCACCTCATCGCTGAACGGATCCATGCCCTCCTCATCCGCGGCCGCTAGAGCTTCGCGATAGTACTTGATCGCAAGCTTGGGATCCAGTGAGCGCTCCTGGCTGTAGAACAGAGCGCGGCGCAGCTTTTTGGCGACGGGCTCGGGGAAATTGTGGAAGGCGCCGACGATGTAGTAATGGTAGACGTAGGGCGCGTAGAGCAGCACGCCGAAGCCGAACAGAATGACCGCTGACACGATGGTCATGGAGACAGGGTGCTTGCGGAAGAGCGCCTTGGCGCCCTCAACGGTCGAGGCATTGCGGCGGCTGATGCGCGACGCGGACGGCGGCGGGGAAAGGCGCGGGCGCGTTGCAAGCCTCCCGGTGGTGAACGGGCGGGCATTGGTAGCGGCCGCCGGAGGTCGTATGGTGGCGGAGAGGCGCTGAGCGCTCCTTAGTGCTGTCCGGCAGGCTGCTCGCGAGAGCATTATGGGAATTGTTGTGGCGGCTTGGGGGGATGCCGAGAGAGTTCTTCGCGACGTGAGCGGAGGTTTTGTGCAGCCCTACGGTTGCGGCTGCCCTGAGCGCGGACCCCGGAATGCATGCCGTCATCGCGTCGTTGCTACCGCCTGACTCTCGCACGACAAGCCAACGAAGCCCACGATAATTTGCTATACGCTCCACCCATCCACGGCCTTTAAATTGCCAGCCATCAGCATGTGTGGTAGATACGTGCTCAGGCTGGTGAGTATGCGGATTAGTTGGTATGAACTTGGATTGACAGCAGATGTAGCGCCCAGCCGAAGTTCGCCAGCAGCTGGAGCAATCTCACATGCCTTCCGAAGAAGCTCCTGCTGACGACGAGGTCCGCCAAACTTACAACTTCGCTCCCGGATACAACGGCATCGTCTATAGGCCTGACCTGCCTGGCTCGGGCGCCTCCAGGCCCAGCGACAAGGACCCGAACGACGATGCAGCCTCGGAGGAAGCCACCAAGCCACAGAACCCCAAATACAAGCTGCAAGCCATGAAATGGGGTGAGAACACTATTTGCCGCCCTCATTCACATCACTGCGCGTATTTGAAACCCTCGCGTAGAGAAGCAGCCTCATTTTGTAGCCTTCGCCATCAATCTGCTGTACGACTTCAGGCTCGTTCCGGCATTGCTGATCATGCTGCAGGTCTCATCCCGTCTTGGATGAAGCGTAAGCCAGATTACGGATCCATGATGAAAACAATTAACTGTCGTGACGACTCGCTTGCCGAGAATCGGGGCCTTTGGAATTCGATGAAACACCGGAAGCGCTGCATTGTCGTGTGCCAGGGTTTCTACGAATGGATGAAGAAGAACGGCGGCAAGGAGAAAATCCCACACTTTGTGAAGCGGAAAGATGGCCAGCTGATGTGCCTTGCGGGGTTGTGGGACAGCGTCAGGTTTGAAGGTACGGCATGAGCGTTACCTCACTGCACGACAGCGGCCGCCGCTAATCTGGACGTGCAGGATCGGAAGAGAAACTGTTTACTTACACGATCATCACCACGAGCTCCAACAAGCAGCTCAACTTCTTGCATGACCGCATGCCCGTCATCTTCGACAATGGCTCTGAGGCCATGTGGAAGTGGCTCGACCCGACTCGGAACGAGTGGAATCGGGAGCTGCAGTCACTTCTCCAACCCTATGGCGGGGAGCTGGAGTGTTATCCCGTCTCGAAAGAGGTTGGAAAGGTCGGGAACGACTCGCCTACTTTCATCGTCCCGGTGGACTCCAAGGAGAACAAGAACAACATCTCAAACTTCTTCGACAACCAGCGGAAAGCCGCAAAGAACAGCGTCGAGAACAAGCCGGTCGTGCAGGCAAACCACCACAGTCATTTGGACAAGGTCCAGCATGTCAAAGGCGAGGCTCGTGACACCTCGGACAAAGATGGCACGGAGGACAATGCACCGTTGCCAACTATCCCAGCCGGTAGCCAGGACAAGCGTGGTATCAAGCGGGAGCACGAAGATGCAGACGACGAAAGTGAAACACCTGGCTCACCGCCGCTCCAGAAGGCAGCCAAGAGAAACGCAATCAATGCTTCTCCGGACAAAAGCAAGGCAACCAAGGGGTCTACCAAGTCTCCGCGAAAGACAAGAAGTGCCACGAGCAATGGCAGCGCGCAAAGAGGCAGCCCAGCCAAGGCGAGCGATGGCAGCAGGAAGATCACGGCCTTCTTCGGGAAGTAAGATGAGCGGGCGGAAGGAACAAGCGGATCTTCCAAGACCCTGCAGATGAAAAGCACATGCCTGAGGCTTGGTGGTGGATACTGTACTCAGTTGAGCGCTGCCCGAGAGCCCAACAGCAGCAGCGCGTGTACCTGATGCAGTGGCATGGATGCGTCGGTGAGGGCTTCCTTTTTTTTTGGGGGAGGGGGGGGGGGGAAATCTTGAGGGAACCTGCGTGGTCCAATGGGGGTGAAGGGATTGAGTGGCGCCAATTGCGGTTCGTGTCTGAAGGACGGAGTCATTGATATGGTCACGGGAGCTGGGGGCATCGAACGATCGGATCCGAGGCAGCGGCATCAATAGTCTGCTGGAGGCGCGAGATCCATCGGTGGGCGCGCATGGGAAATTGCGCGCATGGGATCGGGATCTCGGAGGAGCGCGATTGGGCTGCGGGTCGAGGGGGGTGCATGCTACGAGGATGTGAACCGGGGCGGCGTTGGTGAAGAATTGTGGGCGTGGTGGCACAGGAGGTGAGGCATTGTATATATCTCGCAGCAGACGGACAGGCAGAGCGCTGGAGGAGTAGGCGGCGGCGGCGCGGCGGCGGCACACTCGGGCAGACGCCGCGCTCGACTCGCCGGCGTGCTGTGCCCCGCCGCAGAGTGGCCGACGGGCCCTCCTATAAAAGCTGTTTGGCCCAAGTCTCCGGGACGCGCTGCATGGTGTCCCTCTTTTGTTGCGCGGCGCGGGCTCGTCAACAGCAGCTCCCCTGCACGGGACAGTCTCCGCTTGCGGCCAGCTGCATGTCGGCCTTTGACGCGCGCTCAACGGGCGGCGTGGGCGTGAGGGGTGGCGTTGTTGCGAGCGTGCCTGGAGCTGGTGCTGGGGCCGGGCTGGCGCTGGGCTGTCGGCTGCGCTGCCGCGACGGGTGAAGGCTGCAGGGCGAGGCACTGAGGCCGCGCGCTTGTCGGTCCCGCCCTACGTGCAAAGCTGCAGCGAAGACTGGCAGAAGCATCGAAAAGAACACGCCGCGAGTCAGCGCCTCCTCCCGGCTCCAGGCCGTCGCACTGTGCCGGCCGCTCCCCGTCAGCCCTGCTGCTGGCTGCTCACTGCAGCGACGCGGGTGCCAGACGTTGCCCACTCGCGTGCCTGTCTGCTGGAATTTTTCCTTCCTCCTGGGCCCCTCCAACAAGCAGCAGCAGCAGCAGCAGCAGCAGCAGCAGCAGCAGCGCCGCCGCCGCCGCCAGGGCCTCCGAGCATCAGCGTCCAGTGCGACCCGACTCGGCCCTGCCATGATAAACACTATGTGACCGCTGGCCTGGTTCGGTGTCGATAGCTTGCTTGCTTCGCCGCTGCTCTGCCCGTCCCCCCTCGCTGATCCCACTGCGCCTGCCCACTATTTGTTCGCCCGCGGCGCAGGCCTCTTCTCTCAGTCCCAAAGTCTATCGTTTTCTTCCTTCCTTTCTCGGTGTCTCTTTGCAGTCTGCGTCCCGGCATGTCGTCATCCTTCTTCGCCGACCTGCTGCAACAGAAACAGCCGCAGTTCCAGACCAACAAGGCCCTCATAGTCGTTGGACTGCAGAACGACTTCTGCTCTGCGAACGGCAAGCTGCCCGTGACGCAGCCCCCGGGTCTGCTGGACCGCATCAAGCTGCTGGTCCCGGCCTTTCGTGAGCACGCCGGCCACGTCATATGGGTGCGGACCGAGCTACAGCCAAACCAGCCTGCAGACGACGCCGACGATGCCGATGCCATAGTCACCAGCGTACCCGGCGAGTCTGCCAGCTCTGAAGACGAGGGCAGCAGTTCTGCAGAGCTGACTCTGGACGATCTGCCGCTAACGTCAGGCTCGAGACGCCGCCCGTCGGATTTGCTCAAGCGCATCCGAGCGAGGTCTCGGAAAGCGGAGAAGGATGCAGATGCTGCAAAGGAAGACGAACTCTTCCTAACCCAGGGAGTTTGGCGGCAGATCTGCGCGGCAGGCAGCCTGGGGGCCGACTGGGCTGATGATATTGCGGCCGAGATCAAGCCCGAGGACACGCTGGTCACCAAGACCCGCTACTCTGCCCTCAAGGGCACCACCCTGCTCCTCACCCTCCGCTCGAAGCTCATCACCGAGCTCTACGTTTGCGGCTGCATCAGCAACATCTCCGTCTACGCCACGGCCGTCGAGGCAGCCCGCCATGGGATCGAGATCTACCTCGTCGACGACTGCGTCGGCTACCGCAAGCTCAGCAGGCACCGTGAGGCCATTCGCCAGATGGTCGAGTACATGGGCGCCCAGATCGTCTCCAGCGCGAGTCTGATTGCCCAGCTCACGGGCGAAACGGAGAAAGGTGACACCTCTCAGGGCAGCAAGGCCGACTCCGATCATGACTTGGGCGACATACTGAAGAACCTCAAGATCAAGGACAAGGATGGACGCCAATGCAGAGGTTCATTCTCTCCGCCGAAGCCTACTGAGGCCGCGAGTCCGCCTTCCGGCGAGAGCGCGGTCGCCGTGTCTGCAAGCCTGCTCGAGGTTGCCGACAGCGATGACGCATTGCTGGACGAGACGACGCTGCTTATGGAGAGGCACTCGATCAGGTCCCGCCAACCGCCCGTCGGCCAGCAGCTGCCTCCGCGCAGTTCGGGTTCCGTCAAAAATAAGATCCGTATGCGACGGAAACCCTCGCAGAAATCGCAGTCACCATCCGACAAGACCGGCAGCATTTCGAAGGAGAACGACAAACCGAGCGCCGAGTCAGTAAGAAGCGGACAACCAGCTCTCACATCCCGACCCAAACCTACCAGCAACGGTGGCAGTTCATCCGACAGCTTGAAGACATCCACATCCAGGTCTGAGACATCCAAAGCCGCTGGAGACAAGGCAGACAGTCCAAAGACGGAGACGGTTGGGCAAAAATCTCCAAAGAAGGAGTCACAAAAACAGCAGAGCAAAAAGACGCAAAGCCTTGCGACGCTGCCAACACTAGGCCCGTCGGATAAGATTGGCGAAGGTGATTCTCAGATCATTCACAACTTCCTCCCGCTATCACTCCGCGCACCTGCAGATCCCTCGAAATCTCTTGAAGAAGTCATCTTTGACAAGCTCTACAACGAAGTACGTTGGCAGAAGATGATGCATGCTCAGGGTGAGGTGCCACGTCTGGTGTCAGTGCAGGGTGACTTCTCGTCCGACGGCTCGATGCCTATCTACAGGCATCCGTCAGACGAGTCACTTCCACTGCTGCACTTCTCTCCTGCGGTGCTACGCATACGAAAACAAGTTGAACAGCTCCTCAAACATCCCGTCAATCATGTCCTCATCCAATTGTACCGTGGCGGGCAAGACAATATTTCAGAACACTCAGACAAGACACTGGACATTGTACGAGGCTCCAACATCGTCAATGTAAGCTTCGGCGCCCAGCGTACCATGCGCCTTCGCACAAAGCGACCAGCAAAACCCGACCAGGCTGAGGACAACGAGGCATCCTCGGCCAGGCAAACACAGCGTATCTCGATGCCGCACAACTCAGTCTTCGTTCTGGGCCCGCAGACGAACATGCGTTGGCTACACGGCATCAACGCAGATAAGCGCCCCTCGGACGAGAAATCTGACCAAGAGAAAGGCTTCTCCGGCATGCGCATAAGCCTCACGTTCCGCCACATCGGCACTTTCCTCTCCAGCGACTCCAGTAAGATATGGGGCCAAGGTGCCACGTCGAAGAGGAAAGCCTCGGCCAAACACGTCATCAATGGTGACGACAAGGAGACGGACCGGCTCATCCAAGCGTTCGGTAAGGAGAACCAGAGCTCCGAGTTCGACTGGGACCAAACGTACGGCAGCGGTTCCGACGTCCTCCACTTCCGCCCCTCTCCCACTTCGCGCCCCGAGACCCCGATCCTGTACACGTCACACAGCGACGTCGAGAGGCAGGCCGTCGTGCTCGCCCTCGATCACCTAGGTCTCGCGTGCGCGGTTGTCGAGCCGCCGCCACCACCACCCGAGCTGCCTGACGTCGTCGCCTCGTCTGCCTCCCGCTCCATCTGCCTTCGCGATATCGACCCGCTCCACACAGAGGTCTGCAGCGCCCCTCTCATTCTGTCGTACCTACAGACCACCCACTCCTCGTCGAAGCAAAGCGACTGCGCTGCTGCAGCCGCGGCGACGCAGACGTACCTCGCCCACGCTTCGCATCTGTACCGCCTCTGCGCGCCTTTCCTCAGCACCCCTAATCCTCCTCCTACCCAGTCATCCTCTCCGTCAAATACAGAAGCGGCTTCGCCTCGTCTCACTCCATCACCTCAAATCGCGGAGTTGCTCACCGCCGACCTCGCAGCCCTCGAGGAACTGCGAGCGTCAGACCGTCTCCGCCGCGACCACGACAGTCCCTCGCCATACCTCGTCGGCAATGAGTTTAGTGTCGCGGACTGCGCTATCTGGCCGCTCGTCAATGCGCTGAGGACAGCATGTGCATGGGAGAGCTGGAGGTGGAGCGCGGAGCGCTGGCCGGAGTTGAGTGATTATTGGGCGGGGTTAGTAAGTGTTAGAGAAGACCTGAGGCGTTTAGTGCCTGTAGTGGCGGAGGAGCGATCAAGGATCAAGGTCGTAGAGACTAACGATCCGAAGGTGGGTAAGGGGTCTAGTGTGGCGTCGGGCACGGCAGCTGAGAAGCAGAAGGGGAAATGAGGCGTAATGGTGGACGGACGGGCTTTGCTCCGGATGCTCCGAATACATGCGCGTGCAAGGGGGTGTGATAGTGGCGTCGCGGGTGGATGGGCCGAGGCCTTTTTTCGTTTTTTTTTTCCCTTTGCACCCTTCCTTCGTGTTCAGCTTCTTCGATTTTTTCCCCCTCCTTTCCCGTTTACCAATAACGTCGTGCTGTCTTTCTTGGACTCGTCCGGGCTGGGCTGGGCTGGGCTAGGATGGATGTTGCTGAACGTTGATGTCTGCCGCCGACCGTGGTTTATTCAGCCTGCAAGGGAGCGTACGCGACGTCTGTAAGTAGTGATAGCTATAACGGCAAAATTAGGTGTATATACTAGGAAAGGGTGTCAAGGGAGATAAACGGATTCATCTTTTTCGATATCAAGTTATTGTGCTCGTGTGGTTTGCGCATGAACCATTTCCGGCATTTGCGCTGCTTTGATGCTGAAGAACAAGACGGGATGCATGGTAGAGCACAGTCGAAGATCCAGTCATGACCCCTTTGTTGGATTTGTTTGCCGAGAGTACGTTTCTTCTGCCATCGGGAGGCCATCTACATGCGAAACTACCGTTGCTCAATGCGAATCGGCCGAGAGTACGGGAAAAACAGCTCGAATAGATATCAGCACAGATGGCTGACCGAGTAGAATCCCAAGCATGATAGTAGTATCGGTTCTCAATGCCAAGTCGTTCGCCAATTGAAATTGATGGATGGTGCTTCGGCCATGAGGTACCCAAGAAAATAAATGACAAAGGCACTAAAACCACTTCCAACATCCCCTATTTTTCCCTTCTCGTGCAAATAATTAGCAATGCTGTGGGGGGTATCATCTACAGCTGTGCGTTTCTGATCTTTCCATGAACGCCGTTTCTTTGAAAATTCCTCTGACCCGTGAGCAATGCACCTCTGTCCGACTCAGCAGGCCCTCATCTCCTCTATCTTCAATATTAATGCCGCATATCCCTCCTCTCCCATCTAACTTCCCGTGGATTGCACTACTCCTACGCCAACTACTCTTATCTCCCATTCCCCACCCCTTCAATCCAAGTCCACAACATCACTCCCCCCAGCCCACTCCCCATCCTCATCTTCCTGCTGGCCGCCCCTCCGCCTGCTGCTGCTGCCGCCGCCGCCCCCATTGCTATTCCCATTTCCCCTCCTCCTCCTGCCGCCTCCACCTCCACCGCCACTGCCTACCGAATGCACCCTCTTCGGCGGCGTTTTGACCGGCTCCTCGCCCGCCCGCCCGCCGAAGCTCCAGCTGCTGAACCGATCCCCCCACGTCTTGCTGCCCGGCCGTTGCCTGTTGCTGCTGCTGCTGCCGTCCTCGCCGCCGTGGTTGTTGAGGAACTCGACGTCGTCGCTGAACAGCATGTCGAGGGCGTCAATGGCGCTGGTGGTGGTGGTGGTGGTGGTGGTTTCGCTCGGCGCCGCGGAGGCATTGGTGGCGCTCGGGCCCGCTTCGAGGAGGGCCCGGCGTGGGCGCTTGCGCGAGCGGGGGGCCGAGGCTGAGGATATGTCGGGCAGGGAGGAGGGGGGTGGGTGGGCGGTCATGGAGGAGGAGGTCGACTGCTCGGAGGACCAGCGCGCGAGGATGGCGTCGTCGGCGGGGGACGACATGGAGTGGAAGGAGGCGTGGTGGTTGCAGCCGTCGCAGGTAAATGAGGATGTGAGCTGCAGGGTTGGGGAGAAGGGATGTTAGCTAGCGGTGCTGTTTGAAGAGCGGAGGAAGGGGATGGGGATCGGGGGAAATGTATGGGAAAGGAGGGGGTTGAAGGATTGGAGGGTTTGGGGTTGTAGGGTGGTGAGATTGCGGGGGTGGGATCGGGGAATCGTTGAGCGAAGGAAAAGAGGAGTAGCAAGAGCATGAGAGGCAGGGCAACCCAGGTTGGAGAAGGATCGGACAGAGACTCTCATAACCAGAAAAGTCGGTGGAAGACGCCGTACCTTGAGAGGATGCAGCATAAAGCGCAGACAGGGACATTTGGGCGATAGCAGCGACTCCTTGTGGTTGCAGGGCCCCCGTGGCGGAGTGTAATTCATCTGCTTCCAGATGTTCTGCTGGGCGGAGCTGGGCGGCATGCTGGACGTGTGGTGGGCAGCAGCAGCATGCCACAGCGCGAGAAAGAAAGACGCGGTGGTGGAGGGCAGGCTGCCTTGACTATATCGAGCGGAGGTGGCTGGTCGACCAATGAAGCAGAGCCAGCGCCGATCTGCCGAGAGCTTTATCGATAAGCCGGCTGATCCCCGGCCTTGGCGTCGCAACTCGTCGCCCGCGAACTTCGACGCGAGCTCGCCGCCTGCGCTCCTCCGAGCTTCATCTCTACTCGCTCCAGCAATCCGCCACGACCACGGTCGCCCTGTCGCAGTCATGCCAAAATATAAGTTCCCCATGCCTCGAAAATGCAAGAAGCCTTGCTAACCGTATATCCACTCTTTTGTAGGTGCCTCCAGAACCTCGGCTTCGCGCCGCTCGCGACCCTCCGCTAACACGCGACTTTGCTCCGCCAGGCGATTACTGCGATGTTTACCTCACTCACGACTCGATGAGCGTGCGCAAGGCCCATAACAGCGGCCGCAACCATCTGCGCAACGTTGTCGAGTATTACCAGCAAATCGGCCACGAGAAGGCCCAGAGCGTCATCGATTCCATCACCTCCTCCTATGCCGCCGAAGGCCAGGTCAACCCCATGCTGCAGCATGCCATGGGTGGCCCCGGCTATCCTCCTCCGCCCTTCGGTTTTCCCGGTGTGCTCCCCTCCCACGTGCCCTTCAACAATTCGGAAAAAGAAGACGGGTTCTAACGCAACAGGGTGAACTACAGGCGGCATGCCTCCCCCACCATTCGGCATGCCAGGCGCCCCAGGAGCTCGTAAGTTCAGCAAAGCAGCACCATCGCCGCAACTACTGCATCAGTTCTAACAACACGTCTATCAACACAGCCCCTGCCGGCCGTGGCATGCCTCCAAACATGCCCCCCAACTTCGCCATCCCGCCGCCTTTCTTGCCCACCGCCGCCGGCCAGCCTGGTGCTTCGGGTTCGCCGCCCGCGGGCATGCCCTTCCCGCCGCCTGGTGGCATCCCCCCGCCCGGCATGCCTCCGAACTTCTTCCCGCCTCCCGGTGGAATGCCTGCGTCCGGTGCCAGCCCTGTCCCGCCGCCGGGTGCGTTCCAGCCTCCGCCGGGTGTAGCTCCGCCACCGGGCATGGGTGCACCGCCTGGTACTTCTGGGCCTTGAAGTTGCGGCGGAACGAATTCGGCGAGAAGGACGCTCGTCTGGTAAGCTAGGTGTTTGGCGGCGTTTTTTCACAGGATCATGGGTTTATATCAAAAGCGAAAGCCTGGATAGGGACGTCTGACGCTCGGCTATGATCGGGCTGGAAGTAGGTCTACTGATTCTACTGGATCGAATGCGGACATCTGCTTACTGTCGTGTTGACAGACGGAATCGATAGTTCCTCTGGGGAGAAGACAAGCTGTTGTGATAAGTACATCGTTTTCTTTCAAGGTCATATAATAGCGCGGCGGGGATCGCCTTGAGCTGCGCCGTTGCGGACAAACATGGGAAGCCTTCATTCAACTCCGGAACCATTGCAAGTCACGCTGTATCATCGCACGATAAGTGTTAATAGCCGAAAAACCGGTATGAGAAGAGGAAAAGTTGGGATTCATGACAGACATGCATGCCCGCCCTTTCTCTCTCTCCTCTCCTCACCTCTACTGCCTTTCCTGACGACCCGTTCTATCGATTTGTCGTTTGTCAGGGCTTGGGCAGAGACCTTCTTTGGAGGCCAGAGGCCAAATGACGAGCTCTTCCTGCCGCTCGACAGAAAAGCACGGGGCCACTTCCTTTTTCCTACGAGAGCAATAAAGGGGCTCTGGGCAACTCCTGCTTCAATACGTGTAACTGAGATTTCGCCGCGGTCGGCAGATAACGGTAATTATGCCTATAAGGCGGGCAACCTAGGCAGCACTTGGCAATGCTAACAGCAAGACGCTTCGGCGGACTTCAATTCCTATTTACTAAACAACAGTGGCTTGCCTTACCAGTGACCCCGAGTCAGGCAGCATCCTTCCCGTATTTAAATATCTTGCCCATTTGCAGCACCTCCTTTCTCCATTCCATCCCCGCATACGCAACTCATTGTCGGATCGAAACAATGCGTTTCACTCTCTTCGCATTCATCGCGCTTGTCAGCATCTCTGCCGCTCAAGACTGTTACGGCAGTCAGTACTAGCATCACTATCGGATCTTTCAAATTTGCTGACATGGACTAATAAGAGGAATGCGCTACCGAGGAAGATTGCGCTTGTGGAGAAGCTGGTTGGGTGTGCTTGGGTAATTGTGACCTTTTGCTTTTGCAACATTTCGTCAATGGCTAACGCTACAAAGGCAACATTGATGGAAGAATTGGCTCCTGTAGCTACAACCCTTGATCGGAAATACAAGAGGTCAAAACAGAACTAAAATTATCTGGATTTCACTTTTACACAATACGAACACTTATACCGAAAGCGCATGCGAGAACAACAAGAATTGCTTGATACCCTTGACCGCAGCATGTAGATCGAAGGAAATTGACTGAAAGTCCACTCATTTACAGCAGAATCTGCAGTTTCTCCGGGTCGAAAGCCTCCCTCACACGCAACGCTTCCAAAATCTCGCGGCCCTCCTGCAAAGTCTGGCTATACTGGAACGCAGTTACGCCGTCCGCCTCGGCCGCACTGAGAGTCTGAGCATACTCCGTCACCTTGCACTTCTTGTGCTGAATGCGTTCCTCCAGACTGCGCAGGTCAAATTGAGAGCTTGCCCACTTCCGCTCATTATTTCCGACATTTTTCCCTGCTCTAGTTTGCAGTGTGCAGGGATGATTCGAGACCGGTTTGCTGTCGGTCGAGCCGACTTCTCAGACAAATCGCCTCTTTGATCGTGTCTTCAAGCATGCGCTCGGTTTGTCCCATGATTCCCGGTCACCTGATGCTTGGCTTTTGAGTAGTCAGTACTGATGCACGAATGAATGAAGAGAGAGGTCTTACACTGCAAGAGGAATAAAGACAAACGGGATGATGGCGGAGGTCTGTGAATGATCAGCTCGGATTCAAAATGTTCCACATGATGCTGGAGACTTGCAACAGAGAATCCGACGGTTCGTGCCCATGCCTCGTACCCCGATCCGATGCGTTCTTGTGTTCTTTCTGATGCCTTCCGATCTGCTCACTGAAGGATTGTAGATAGTTCTTTGTTTCATTCTGCTTCAACATGGTGCCGTCGACTTCGGCAGCAACCTTGCCCTTTGCAGCTTCAGTCTCGGCAATAACGTCGTGCAGTTTCGTGTGTTGGAATTCCCCGGCTTCCTGGCTAACAGCCCCAACGGCATCGTGCATCTGTGATAATTGGCTAGTGGAGTCCTTGACGAGAAATCCGAGATATCCGGCCTCTGGTCGGAAATCTTCTTTGTAGGCATAGGCTCAGCCGGCGCTGAGGGCCTCCTGCATCTGTTCGAGGCCCTTGGATGCTGTTTTGACGGATTGTAATGCTGAACGAGACGCTTCGATTAGTTTATTATGGATTTTTTTTTCCTTCAAATCATCAGTTGTTCGCTCGCAATATTCGACAATTCTTTCCAGCTCATCGCAGGTGATAGCTTCAGCCGGCGGCTGGATAATACTCCTATCGCCGTGCAGTACTTTAGCTGACCTCGTACATTGCATAACTGATTCACTCTTACATCATTTGCGGAAGCTTACGTGAAAAGCACACCATTTCTGTTTGCAATAATCACATCGGGATTGCAGGACATGTCCTGCCAAGATCCATCCTTCTTTCGCAGATTTACACGCAGAGATGTGGAGCCGCTAGATGAAAAGATATGGCGAGTATACGTCAAGAGAGTTCCAGAGAGGTGCAGGACAAGTTAATTTTACACGGTTTGACCGGCAGGTGCTCTGGGAAGCGCAGTGGCAACCAATTAGAGCGGCCGTTGCAATGTCAGCTCATGACTTCAAGGTGTAAAGAATCTTTACCAGGGATGTTTGGGATAGCCGTTCCCATAGCTGATTGTGGAATGGGAAAGCTGGCCATGGTGTTAAAACTTCAAGCGGATCTAAGAAGATGCTTCTATCAGCAATATGGATGCATTTCATGGCGCCCACCCCGCTATCACCAGCGCGGCAACATCTTCGATTGATGCTGGACGTCACTTGTTCAATTTCTACCATGGCAAAGATATTCGCTCTGGTATTCATCTTCGGCAGCAGTGCAGCTACGCATGTAGGGCATGGAAGAAGCATATGCGTGAATGGCATCACACAATACGCCGGCGGCATCTTTGTTGCCAGGCCGTCTGGACTTACGCCACATTCAGGATTCATCGAACCCACGACAATCTCGTATTCACGACTTCTACGAACCTCGAAGCTATCAAGCTGTGGGCAGTTGAGGCAGTCGTTCGGACGTGAATGTATCTAAATTTGAAGGACTCATGCATCCGGGCGACTATGTCAACTCGCCGTGGCCCCATGTCTTGTCTGTACTGGGTCCGGTGTGCACGCACTGAATAGCAAGCGAATGGATATATACTTGGTCATTTGATCAAAAAGAAATACATTCAGTACGTTATACATAACCAGTTAGCAGGGATGATGAGGCCTGTGACTTTACCATCTTGATTTCGACGTCTAATATCCTACGTGTTCATGCGTATTGCGCTTCGGTCTTTGAAAACAACAACTCATCGGCCGTCGTTCAGTTACCGGGCGTAGGCGACTACTATACAGAAGCCGCACCTAGTTTCAGAAATTTCCCTTTCCCCGGATTCTTGTTGTGGGCTCGAATGCGATTGGTGGCTTTCTCAGGCGCGGGGGCGGCAGGGGATTTGCAGATCTTCATCTTTCCTTTTGCGTCTGAGCCTCGGTCAGAGATGCGCCGACAGCAAACTTTGTTTTTCTTGCCTTGTACATGGACAAAAGAATAGGAAAAATCGAGGAGACCTTGTGCAATCTATAAAGGTTGGCGCAGCGCACTTGGGTTCTCCCAGAGCAAGAGAGGCCTTCTCCATTGCTTCCGTCGATTGCATTATCCATTGATATGGCCTCTCTACTTTCCGCCCTGACTCTAGTTCTCGCCGCATCCGCGGCCGTCCTACCGCGGGACACAGAAAATGAAAGCATCGTCCTGGACGCCCCGACTACTGCTCCTGAGGGGCACAACGTTGTTGATGCGTCTTTCCAGTCCTACTCGATCGAGTTTAACTACATGTTGGACTTCGCCGGGAACAACTCGTACGTTTCTTTTGGCTGCTAAAATCATGGAACGTTCAGCGAGAACATGCTGACAGGCGCAGTCATCCCAACGAGTATTCCATCCAGATGTTGAAGAACCTTAACGAATACGCCGGAGCCTACCCTTACATCCGCGTTGGCGGGTCCACGCAGAACAGGAACGTCTACCTGGACAACCAGACCGTGGCTCTGAATCAGACTTTCTCCAGGCCTTGGGACGACCAGCCAAGCAAGCTGTCCACTGGCCCAGACTGGTTCCAGTCATTCCAGCAATTCCCTGAGGGCACGAAGTACATCTACGGCCTTAACTTCTACGAAGGTGAATGGGGCCTGAACAACACCGTCTCTCAGGCCACGCCTGCCTACTTGGCCATGGGAGACAGCCTCTACGCGTACGAGATTGGCAACGAGGTGAACGGCTGGGCAGGAACATCTCGCCGCCCTGAGAACTGGACCATCAACGACTACATCGACGAATGGATCCAGTACTCCGAGGCCGTCCGCGACGACATCCGCAAGCAGCCCGGCTACGAGGATGCCACCCCGCGCTTCCAGGGGTGCGCGTACACCGCACCGCGCGCCCCTGCCCTCGCGAACGACACGACGTGGAACGTAGCGAACACCGTCCGCCTCGGGATGGGCGAATCTGACATGCTAGTCTCAGTAGCAGACCATGACGTGAGTGCCACACGCCCTCAGGTCCTTCTTCACCAAGTTTCGAAAAAGAAAAAAAAAAAAAAAAACCGGGAACCAAAAACTAACGTGAAAGCCTTTATCCAGTACATGGGCGCCAATTGTGCCAACAGCCCCGTCCCAACCCTCAAGGACAACCTCCTCGACCACCACCACATGACGTCGCTCGCGTACTGGCACGAGCTGCTCGGGCAACAGCTCGCCGGCCTCGGCGTCCCCTACGTGCTCGGCGAGACCAACTCCATCTCCTGCCAGGGCACTGTCAACGTCTCCGACGTCTTCGGCTCCGCGCTGTGGGCCGTCGACTACGTGCTGTACGTCGCGGGCTTGAACGTGCAGCGCCTGCACTTCCACTCCGGCTCCGTGTACCGCTACACGCCGTGGCAGCCGATCACGATCAACGGCACTGCGCCGTATGAGAAGCCGCTGTACTACGGCAATTTGTTCACGGCGGCGGCGCTGAGCGGCGGGAATAAGAGGGTTGTCAGTTTGGCGAATGAGACGACGTTTGTGGCGTATGGGATTTATGAGGAGAAGGGGCTGCGGAGCGTTGCGGTGCTGAATTTGGAGATGTGGAATTCGACAATGGGGACGGAAGAGGAGAGGCCGGGGATCGCGGTCAAGTTGCCGGCGGGTGTGGAAGGGTGGGATGGTGCGGAGGTAAGGAGGCTGACGGCGCCGGGCGTGGAGGTGAAGACGGGAGTGACTTTTGCTGGAAGGAGCGTCGACAAGAACGGCAAATTGGTGGGCGAGGAAGAGGTCGAGGAGGTGAAGGATGGAGAAGTGAGGGTTGGTGCCGGTGAAGCTGTACTTGTGACACTTCAAGGATGAGTGTGACGTTGATGTCAGATATAATGTTTGATGGGGAGACGTTTGACGCATTTTGCGCCTGTAGGGGGCTCGGTCTATCCACTCGCTTATTTACAGATAGTCATGGAGGCAGAAAGCCAGATTAATGCGACAATCTTGTCATGAAGTGTTGAGAGAATAATTGACTTGCACTTTGAAAGATGTCTTCTCGCGGTCAATCCAAAGTTGTCGGTCTGGCGCTCGCTCCGCATCTTCTGAAAACGAGAGGAAAACTTCGCCGTGCGCTAATATTCTCTGCCCTTTGAGCATCTAGTTGCTTACTTTCGTATTCCCATGGCACCGAAGGCCAAAAACTCACTCGCGGTGTGCAAATATCAAGCAGGTACACTTCACAGCTCGGTATATATAATCCCGAAACCATTTACTCGCCGTGAATCCTTCTGTTGTCCAACCTACCAATCGGAAACGCCATGTTCCTGCATTCACTTACCGACACTACTGTCGCTTGGACAGAACCCGACCTGCCATATGCCGGCCTACGGACTGCCGGCCGGCGTACTTCGGTTCCACAGAAGTTGCATGGGCTTGGATCTCTACCAAGCCGCCGCTCGTAGCCGCCCTCGGTTACCGCCCGAGCTGTTGATAGCAGTCCGACGGTCACAGCTTTGCATGTATCACATGGGAATACCACATGACCTGTTCCCGCCCCTCTGAGAGCTATCCCCACTACTACGGGGCAGTTATTTCAGTCTATTGTGTTGAAATGTTCCATAGGTAGGATTATGGGGCCCTATAGAGTTTTATGCGAGAAGTTTCACATAATACCTGACGGTATAGTGGCCAGCGTTGAGCGTTCTCAAGTGCTGAAGCACATTTGATTCTACACAGAAAGACGCCTACATTGTTCGCTCATCATGCTTAAAAACAACCTCTAAGAATATTTTGAACATGAAGATGAGAATTTAAAGGCTGGTCTTGGATGTAACTGTATGAGAAGCAAGGCGAGTGTATTAACAATTTTGCGGTATCAGTCGGCGCGACAGAGGGCGAACTTTGATCGCTCACGTAAAGAGTAGTATTTGGACACAGATACTCATCGCGGTGGGCACCATCTTCTCTTGAAGTGGTTCTCATGAAGGCCGAATGCGATTGTCTGTGTCGTGGCCTCCGCAACTGGTTACCCGAGTACGATGTGCAGGAACTCGGTCTCCCACTTGCAAGCTCAGACCCCGCTCGGCATATTACTGCACCGCGCGGATCAATGGGTCCCACCTGCATCTACCTACCTTAAGATAGGTTATGTAGGTGGCTTTTGCGTTCAAATATTGGGATATACTGTTTAGGAAACTAGCGCGGGAGTATTACCCGGACGGGAAATGGGTAAAGGCGGAGCGCAGCCCACCACCCCACTCGAAACAAATAAGGCCGGGCCGGACGCTCGGGAGAGCGGATGCGCCCGAAGGAAGCCAGATCTTTGATGATATACGCACGCCAAGGCCATTGCGCTTCTTATTCTCTATACCCGATCGTGGATCGGCGACTGCTTGGATGGCCGACAGCCGGTATAGGTTCGAAGTGATACGGCGTCAGCAGACCATGTTTGGTTTCCCAGAATATGCATATGGTGGTAGGTCCTGTGTTCTGTTTTAATTATGCATTCGACCTTTTACCGGGTATTCGACAGGTGACCCCAAAGATGCGGCACAGTCTCGTGATTCCGTGGCACAAACCGGTCGACCAGGCTCGAAATGTGCGGGAACAGAATATTTCGCTCCGGCATTGATTTTTGTGGACTGATATACGAAGGACATAAAAGCTTAGTATTTGATTAAATTACTAGAGAATCCTTCGAGTCGGTTCTTAATATTTCAGACTAAATGAGCCGAAGAGACTAGATCGTTATTCACCTGCATCCCGTCTCTAGCATCCCTCCGTTTCCACTGCGTTGGGGACCACCATCGCCAGCTCGCTCAAGAAGAGTAGGAAAGTATACGCTTTGCCTCGAACGCTATTCAAGCAAGGAACAACTGACGAGTCCACTTTTACCATCATGAAGTAGACGAGAAAGACCGTTAGGGTAGCCCCAAAAAAGCGACCAAAAGAATAGCTCAGGCAGGAAGGTGCTCACGTTGAGGCATCTTCCTTTGAGCGGGGGCTTGCTTCTCCCAGAATGTAATGAGTAGTACACCGGCCAGGAAGATAACAAATACACGCTCACGTGAAAGGAGAGCATCTTCAGATTTCGCAATTTCGGCGGAGCCTTGCTCAGTTCGCTGGCCTCTTAACAGAACAGTTGCAACATCGGAACAGAAGTGTTCGGTAACATGGATGGAGAGTCTTGGAAGCGGCCAGGCTGGTCAAATATCCAAAGAACAGCTTGAAGGTGCAGTAGACCCAGTATGGAGACTGGGAGGAACAAGTTTGTCATATGGATGCGTTGGGTACCATCAGGAGATATCTGGCTTTCGATCAGGACATATGTCACCTGCGCACCTTACAGAGCGACTAGGAGTGTCTTGGGTTTGGGAATGGATAGAAGTGATATCCGGCCCTTCTGGGGCGGCCCAAGAGCCTCTTATACCTTGGATTGCGTTGAAGCGTGGCTGGGTTGTCTGCACCACCCGAGTCCGTCCAAAAGACAAGGTTTGCGGAAGCCATGTCGTCGGTTGCCGATTCGATGGTGCGCACCCTGCGGTTCATGTTGGCGAAGTCTCTCCGGGCGATTGCAGTTTAGTTGTAGTAAGAGATGCGGTCATCCTATGGAGGTTGCGTTCCGGATGCAATAATGATGTCCGGGGCGCCAACAAGAACGTGGGTGACCAGAGAAGCAGCACATCTATACACTCCGTGAGTTATACACTCTCGAGTCTGCTGAAGGCACACGGGTGTAGAGTGCGAGTTGGTAACATGATGATAGCTGCAAGTTATTGTCGTGTATTATTGTTGTGTGCTATTGTCCTTGCCACGAAGTCTTCGTGGTAGCTCAGGATTTTCCTGAGGTATGGCCAAGCGCATCTTTTAGTTCATCAACACAGCCTCTCAGATCAAAAACGTTGCTCGTGCAGTGTTGAGCTGAGCTGGCGATGCAATCCCTACTCAGAAGCTGTTCTGTGCCCCACACGCAGGCCCTACGATACCATTTTGCGGACGGAGGGCAAGGCATCGGACAATGTATATTACATGCAGACGGTGCAAGCTTCCATGTGCTCGGTATCTGCGCATGATCAACTGCCAGTCCGGGTAACTGATTGAGCAAGCTCATTCATGGCGATAGGCCCCTGTGAGTCCGACACCATAATAACAGAACTCAATGCAGCGAAGACGGAGCAGTGCAACTCGGCAGGACAGGGGACTAGCCACTGCTAAGCTAACCAAGTTTGCGAAAGATTTTAGTCTTGTAGCATAGGAGCCTGAATTCTATCAAACGCGACACCCAGGTCTCAGCCCGTCACAAACCACCATCATTGAAGAATTCGCAAGGGCCAGAGAATATATGGCAATAACCAAGCGTATGTGGACTGGTTTGGGATCATAAAGAGCATGAGTTTTACATCATAACCAACGCGCTCCATCCTCGCGTCGTATGCGAACACAAGCGATTGAGCCAACACACCCGGCCGCGGAAAGAACGTTAATGCATATGTTCGATGAAGGAAACCAATCAGAGAGGAAGTGCGAAAATGCCCGTAGGAGCTATTTTGGACTAAGCTCAGTATTGAAGTCCGAAACCAGCAATGCGTCTCGAGAGCTACACGCAACGGGGTTTGGATAATTTACGATCTGAGTTAAGTCTTTCCGCCCTCGACCAAGATTTGGACCTTTGTCGTCCTCCCAAAGACTCATAAGTATGTGGCCACAGCCGAGCACGACCTGCAGAGTAGTCCAATGCTCCGATGCGTCGAGCGCTGCATTGCCTACTCGGAACGAAATCAATATCGCCAGTGTTGCTACAAGTCTCGTCTTCGCTACTTGATTACTAACGGGAGAGCCTGCAATATTGGTTCCCACCCCATATTCGTCAGCACTGCGTTTACCCTCACAAAATCGTCATGCCCCGAAACAACCCCAACCGAAACAAAGCTGCCCGGGAAACGCCGTATTGACCGACGAACAAGCGGTCCGTTGCGCATCTCCGTGCAAGTGGCCACATCTCGAATCCGCTCTCCCCAACCTGATACGAGCACTGTCCAGCCCGTCAGACCACAGACAAATCTGGCCATCAGGACACCACCCACGGGGTCGCGCGTGACTCGGCTGACATCACGCCCACTTGCTCCGATGGCGCCAGGCAACAGCAAAGCGCCTCTCTTCTACGGCGGAGGGGATCCATTGCACGGAAGAGAGTCGTGGTGATGTCCGGAATGAGGTGGGGTAGACTCCGAAAGGCGCTAAATTAGTGCATACAGTAGTAGATGTCCATCCCCCAGGCCGAGCGCGATACGTGCGAGGAGTAGCTGTCGCTGGACGTACAGTTTCCCAGGCTCTGCAAGAGCTGTACGTGTGAATACTTTATGACGGAGGAGTCCTCACGTCTGCCGTTCAACGGTTTGTTCGGAATTGTATCTCGGATACCGGATCCGGCAACTCCGAGCATTGGGCGCAGAGCATTCCGACGGCGGCCTTTTGCTCGGTGGTATCATTCGTTTGTTCGGAAAGAGAGAGAGAGAGAGATGGGGGTTGGTCCTGAAACATGATGTCTTGTCGCAGATTAAGTCAATAAATAGAAGGATAGAAAAAAGGGTTGTCACGCAAGAGAGAAATGTTCCAGAGAGAGCTGAAGAAGAAAAATGCGGGATCTAGATTCGATATCTACTCCCACACGCAGCAGTAGCAGCAGCTACACCCGGAGCTCTCAGGCCTTCTGTCTACTGATGAGCTCTGCAAGTGCTTTTCTTTCTTGCCCGTTGGGGGCTTGTCTCTCTCTGTCACACAAGTAGGCCCGACGTAAGCGCGGATTATGGAGTAATAGTAGTGGCGGGGCGGAGATGAGTGATGGTCTTGGTCTGGCGGGAGGGGGACCCAAATGTGCCTCTTTTTTTGGTTTCTGGATTTCTTCTCCAGCGGACTTTTCTTTTTTGCTTTGACGATGTTCTTTGACTGGTTTGGCGGAAAGGAATGCGGAAAATGCCTTGGTTGAGCACCTCTTCAAATATAGAATACAGTAGGAAGAAGACCGGAGACGTACGGCTCGCAGGGGCTAGCTCTCGTCCGGAGGACCGGAGAAGAGACCTACACGCAGTCGATGTGTCTGAGAGCAGAAATGCGTTAGCGCAGCCTCGGAAGCCGGGGTCGGCGCAAGGGTAGACGTACGGCTGGAAGCTTAGGAATGACGACGGCGATGGTGGCCATGAAGTTGATAAGGAAAAATGTCAGGTCGTAGTGGGTGTAGTGGGTGCTGATGAGGAAGAGCACGATGGGCACGCTCAGCAGGAACTTCTTGGCCGGGGTGTACTGGTCACCGTTGTCAATCTGCTCCCACATGTTTAGGTTGTCGTATGCGCCGGCGTTGAAGTCGAAGGGCACGCCGCGCACCCAGTGGAACATGATGTAGCTGCCGAACATGTACGAGATGTTGGTCAGGGTCCACGACGTCTCTTGCGACACGCCGGGGATGATGTCAAAAAGGATCTTGAGGCAGACGATGAGGACGAAGTGGATGGCCCAGGCGCCTGCGGCGGCGGGTTAGCAGGCTGTCTTGCGCAGAGCTCAGGGTCGCAGCATACCCTTGGCGTTGACCCATTCTGCGTTGAGGTTGGGCAGGGCGGACTGGTCGCTGATGTGCTCGAGAGACTCCGGGGGTTCCGTGTACATCAGGCTGGACGACCGGCGCCGGCGGCCGGTCTTTTCGGAGCTCATCCTCTCGGCATGGGCAGTGGTCAGATGGCCGGGATGCGGATCTACCTGGAAAGAGGTAGTCCGGTTGAGGAGTATGGGCGACAGTTTGGCGGTGGGAGGGGAGAGTTGGCTTGGGGGTGAGGTCGGGGCGGACAAAGGGCTGGAATGATGCGCGAGCTTGACTGGCCGGCAGACGGGTGCGCAGGACGGGGGCGAGGCGGGAGCGGGCTAACGAGCGGCGAGGACGGATGCCGGGGAATCGGGCGGGCGGGTGGATGGGCGCGGTCGTGAGTGGGTGGACGAGAGGGCGAGGGAATGGTGGTCGTGGTGGAGGCCAGTGCCGTGCCCTCCCCCCTTCGGCCTGCAAGATGGAGCCAGAGGGAACGTCAGCCTCGCCCAGCCTGCAGGGATCCTCCGCCCCGGCCGCCGACGCTGCAGCTCGCTCGCATCCAGAACCGCTCAGCCAGCTGCAGCTGCAGCAACCCTCCAGCCTTGCGTCCTTCCCACCGTACCGCTCACCACCGCCGTCGCCCGCCCATCGCCCGCCCATCGCCGTCCGCCCTCCAGCCTGCACGCCGCGCCTCCGTCGCAATGGCGACTCACGACGAGATCCAGGTGCAGCCGCGCGACGACGCCGCTGCCGCCCCGCCGCGGCCACCTCACCACGACACCATGGACGCGCCTGCGAAGCCTCCCTCCGTCCGTTCGTGGAGGTAGGCTCGCCCTGCGTCGCGCGCTTTTGTCTCTCTGACACCTCACAGGAAAAAGTACCGGAAGATGCGCGTGCGCTTCGACGAGCGGATGCGCGAGAGCAACACGCTCTTCAGGGAGGAACACAAGGCCATTGCCCTGGCCCGCCGGCTGCAAGAACAAAACGAGTACGCTGCGCGTCCATCCTCTGCCAGCCTCTACTAACACGCTCCCAGCCAGCTAATGGACCTCCTCCTGGACATCAACGACACGCCCCAGATCCCCCAACACCTGCGCATCGACCTCGACCTCTCCGCAACGCCCGACGCCATCCAACGGCAGCTGCAGGAGGCCCGCGACGACCTGGCCGCCGGTCGGATAACGCCCGACGAGTTCGCCCAGCGCGAGGCCGACCTGACAGCGCAGTTCCCGCCGCTCGACAAGAAGACGTACGCGGAGCTGCTCAAGGTACCGCACACGCACTTTCCGCCGGAACACCTGCCCGACGACCTTGTTGGCGACAGCCTCGCCGGCTTCCTCAGCCCCAACCACGAGGAGGAGTACCTGAAGGAGCTGGACATCGCGTTGCAGGACCCGTCCTTGTACGATCCGAATGACACTTCTGGCCGCCCCATCCGCCTGCCCGCCCGCGATATCCCGAGCGACAAGGAGCTGCAGATCCGCAACCCGGACTCGGTGTACAATTGGCTGCGCAAGCACCAGCCGCAGGTCTTCTTGCAGGACAAGGAGAACGAGAAGGGCGAGGGCGGCGAGAAGGCGGCCAAGGGTGGTGGGAATGGCCGCGGTGGTGGGAAGCGCGGCCAGGCGGCTACTGCGACGCCGATGAAGGCGGATCCGGACGATGATGACGCGTTCGTCCCGGAGACGGGCAGTGGGAGGGGCAAGAGGAGTAAGGTGGATGATGAGCCGTATAGGCCGAAGGGAGGCAGCAGCCGTCCGAGTAAGAGGAAGAGGGAAGACGGTGAGGCTGGCGCCGGGCGAGGAGGCAGGAAGAAGGCGGCCAGAGGCGGAGCCGCCGCCGCCGCTGCCTCGTAGGAAATATGGCTCTAGGGGTTTCAGGCGTTTGTATTAATAGCATGGGTTGCTCGGTTGAAATATTGGACAGTTCAATGGCTCTTGCACTGAGGGATACCATCGGGAGTGGAAATGTACGTGAGACTGGGACGGCGCGTCAAGACAAAACGATGAAAAGTTTCCGTAGGCCGATGATAATCATGGAATATTAGCGGAACAAAGGCAATTTAGATATGCGGCCCAGGCTGGATGATGTGAAAAGCCTGACGCGTGGCGCTGGCAACGTAGTACTCAGACCTACTTGGCTCGGCACGAGATGTAGGGACGCGCAGGTCGCATCTCTTGACCTGCAACCCACTCTTACGCGCAGATCGCTAAAATCGGGGAAAGAAAAGCGAAACGGGATCGACTCGTGTGTGTGCGGCGCGCGTGCGGGCGCGCAAAGATGCCTGCTAGTGCGCGAGCCCGTTCTTTAAAACCTGGCCTCTAAGTTTAGATTTGATGGACTAACATACTACGTTATGTTAGGATGTCCGACTACTTTCTAACTTGTAATATACTTACAACAAAAAGTTGTCTCTTTCTATACTATAAAGAGTACCAGGACTCTCTTAGAAGAAAGTATCAGGCGCTTCACATTCGTTATAAAATGGCACTGCTTCGAAAGATCAAGTTGCTATTTAGCAAAATTGGTATTTCGTGAAGAACAACAGTCTGATGAAGAGAAAAGAGAAAAAAAAAGACAGAATACTATAGTGCCAACCTCAACCTTCAAGAACTATTCAGTTATAGAGAATATGACTATCTTAAATGCGCTTCGCCCATCTGAATTTTTTCGGACGTAACTTTGAGCCACGATTCGTGATTACTACAACATTTAGGTTCCGGAACGAGCGCACCGGTTGCGGTCCGATACCAACCGGCCATGGCGGACAGCACGCCTTCCAAATCCAGAGGAGTGAGAATGTGCGGCTTATGTTGGTCGAGAGCAATAGATAGTCGAGAAAGGGAGTTTATCGACTCCCGGGGACGCTACTACCCACCATCTCGCTAATAAAAAACTTACCAACAGCCCCGTCACGACCTCGGTTACCTTCCTCCCGGCAATGCTGCCCACCTGCGCGGCGCCGGCGGCGGGGCCGCCCCTCAGGCCCAGCTCGTCGACTAGTAGCGGCAGGTCGTAGTAGTCTAGATGCGCGGTGCCGTTGACGTAAACGTCGCGCAGCCACGCGCTCTGGTTGGCGTTAAACAGCGCCCACGTCGTGTCGTCGACGGGCCGCCCGCCGCCGCCGTCCTCGCGCCCCTTGAAGCGCGCGCTCGCCAGCTCCAGGAACGGCATGCGCAGGTCCGGGTTCGGCGCCGCCGCGTCGGGGGGTCTGACGGTGCCGTTCGCGTTGGGCGTCAGCAGGTGCTGGAACATGCCGTCGATGTTGACGCCGGCGCGGATACTGTCGTTGGACTGGTCCTGCAGCGCGGCGATGATTGACGCCGGCGGCCCCAGCGCCGCCGATGCTGTGGCCACACACGCCCAGGTGCGTGGTGTTGGCGACGAGCGCGGGCAGCATGGGCGCGGCCATGACGGCCTGCACGTCGGACACGCGGTAGCCGTAGATCTGCCAGTAGGTTTCGGCGGGGACGGCGCCGCTCATGATGTCGGCCGAGCCGGCGACGCCAGGTGTGTCAGGCAGCGCCGTGTACAGCGCTTCGCCCGGGTGGTCGATGCCGACGACGGTGAAGTCGTGCGACGCCAGCTCGCTGAGGTAGGCCTTGTAGATGCCGACCATGCCGCCCGCGCCCGGCGTAGAGATGAGCGTCGGGTGTGCCGAGGAGGGTGGGGGCCTGATATTGGAGCTGCGTTGTCACGATGGAGAGAGAGCCGTTGGGGAAGCCGAGGGCCTGTTCGTATATCTGCGCGGTAGTGGCATCGAAATAGGGAACGGTCGTGTTCGGCGCCTGGAGCGTAGGGTAGTAGATTGATACAAGTAGTATTTCCGGGTTTAGCGTTGGGCCAACCGGCGTGGAGTGGTTGAAGATATATTAGGTATAGCCAACGTGGTATAGACCGGTGGGTTCCCATAGCGAGACAGCGCCGGCACCGAGAAGTTGCGTAAGTAACGCGGCGGCAAAAAAGTTGCGAGCGCATTATGGCCATGTATCCTGTGACAAACCCGAGGGATTCTCTTCATCCTTAAGTATGTATAAATACGCGTACGGGCGAATCTTACGCTGGGAACGAATCCTTCGGTAGGGGCTAAATCTATCAATCCGACGCTGCACGTCATTATAGCTTATGCCCTCGTACAGCTTACGTTATACGACATCCAATATGGTTAAAAGTGCTATGTCATACTCATTTCGGGTGCTGACGGTTTGTCGTTATGCTAAATGCGACTTTAACTCCGTTGAAATACCTCGCCGTAGCTTTTTGTTCGTGGCGCTGTTCCCTCCCCGCATGTCTCTAGAATTGCTCCCCTCTCACCCTCTACTTATAGAGACGGCCCGTTTTCCCTCTGTTGCAGGGAAGAACGTGGCACGAGCTAGGATGGGCAAACATCATAGCAACACGACGAACCGGTATCACTAGAAGGCGGATGTGTAGTGACGCGTCGATAACTTGTAATCTATCAACCCACTCTGTTAGTTGATCAGCTTGGGCCGGAGTTATTCGCCTCGTACACCTCTGAAAACAGCCTAGTATACTTAGTGCCCTAAGTAATTTGCATCTATATTCCCATGTGTGGCCGTGTCATATGGTGCATATTGCCCACAGTTATTCTATAATACAAGGCAGAAGTAAGGCGAGCCCTTGTCTAGCAATGAAGCAGTTGCAGCGCTGACTATAGACGTGCCGGTAGACGTCCTAGTAAATCGCGCCGGCTAAGGAGATAGAGCTGAAACCTTCTATTATCTATATAATAAATACAAAAGACAAGAGAAGGAAAAGAGTAAAAAAAAAAAAAAAACCTTTCGCCACCGGGAGTATACAAAGAAAATAGAACCTTATGATTTCAGCTGCTGTCAACCATCCGAAGTCAATCATTTATCATGATGGAAAATGTGTATTGTTGATATCCTTGTCCTCAAAGGGGACCGGCCTGTCAATAAACTTCGTTAAATGATCGAAATGAGGGGATATCTCGAAATCTGGGGCCCTAGACTCCACGAAATTTATCCCTGATTGAGCATGAGGAGGAATCGAGCCAAATAATGTGGGTCTATCGTAGGTATTCCCCGCCATTGGCCAGGAAGGCACCTCGAATGCCGGTCCTCCGCGGACGATGTTAGCCGGACCTGGCACCGACTGAGCATTGAGAAGCTCCGGAAGGCCATCAACATAATCAACACCGCCAAAAGCCTTTACAGCCCGCTTAATTTTACGCTCCCGTGAGCGCTCCATTTCTGTACTCACGCGGCCCGTCCAATCAGCTTCAAACCACCCATCTTCGGCCTTCAAGCGCTCATGTCGGGGATCGGAAGGATTCTGAGTGGTTGACCTAATGTGGCGCTCTAAGTCATTCAGCTTGGTATATTTCGTCGAGTTCTCGCAGTAGGGGCACGGCCAGCCCGCTGATGGATCTTGCTGGTGCTGTAATTTCATACGACGCTCCCAACGGAGTTTGGGTGAGTGAAAGGTCCCCTCCATGTGGCGGTTCAGGTTCGCTTGGCTGGTCCAAACCTCAGTCCTGTCCTTCTCAGATACCGTCTCATCGTCTGCGCACATGGGGCAAGTCGCATGACTCTTACTCCAGGGTCCGCTGTAGTCTGTGAGAGCATTATTCATGATGGTTTGCATGAAAGAGGTAGCCAAGTCTTTGAACGAGACACTGGACGGAATTGTCTATATCGCGTCAGTCATGATCCAAAAGCAGGGGATGAACTCAAGCTTACCTGGTCGTCCGGGTCGTCAGTAGGCTCCTGTTCTGGATGGATAAAGAGAACATCCTCAATATCACCACGGCGAGCGCTTTCCTCGATGTCTTCTTCGTAGCCGTCGTGCTGTTCTTGTAATATGTTCGGGTTATCATCGAGCTCCTCTTCGTCGCCTTCTTCAATCGGTAGCGGTTCGGCCAGGACTGCTTGGGCACGCTCGAGAATGGACTTTGCAAAAGCAGACGCGTTTAAAGCCCCCTTCCGACCTTTGAATTCCTCTCGAGTCATGTTGCGCTTTAGCAAATCCATTTCCCTCGCGGTAATCTCCTTCTTAGCGCGACGTGTCATCACCTTTTAGTACTGCTTCAACTCCTCGTCGCTCGCATCCGTTGGACAATTAGTGTCTAGACGGATGAGCATGTTCGTGTAAGCAGCCAATGCTACCCCACGGGTCCTCGAAACTGCCTCTCTATCGAGTCGAGCTACTGCAAGGGTCCACGGGTTTGCTTTCAAAAGGTCAGCCGACATCCCACCAGCATTAATCGGCCGTTCAGTCTGAATGCGAGATAGGTCCATAGTAGGTGCAAGGTCCAGGTAGAAGCGCTCCAACGTGCGTGACTCATAAGTATGACCCAGAATTATGCGCGCCTGGTCGGCGCCCACACGTCGTGTTAGGTCGGTTGCCGCTTTGCGACGGAGGGAGTACCAGGTAATTGGCTGAGAGTCGCCTAAGGCTAGGCCTCGCGTAGAGAGGTAGTCGGTCAATTGCGGTGCTGTGAGAGGTTGAGATCGTTTTAAGGCAGTACCTTTAGAGATGCTTCGAAAGAAAATAAAATCTTGTAGATGCTCCTTCTTCACTGAGATGTAGTGCTTGTTCGTGTTCATAAGATCGTCAATAGAAGAGATGGAGTCAGGAATGCCGCGACGGATTGCAATTACCAACAATCGATGAGGAACGGAGAAGACGAGAGAGTCCGGGTCTGTTGGAGACGTAATTGTAACCCGTAGGGAGCGACTTGATCCAGCGGAGCTCTCATTGTTTTGTCTTGCTTTGATTGCAATGTTTGGAAACTCTATGCTGACGTCGAACTGCCCAGGGATGTCTCCAGTTGTAAAGCCCACGTCCTTCCACATTAGGGGCTTGTTACGGCCAAGGTGCGATGGACCAAGAGAGCCAGGGCGCACCGCTACCATACGGCCAACACATCAAGCGACCTGGTGTTGCTCGGAGTTCTCAATACAGATGTTATGGTACATCTCATAGTCGATCAATTGGCGTAGCTCGGGGAGCCCAACGGAGGACTTGGCCTTGGAAGTGTTAGGGTTGGTTAGGGTTGTTACCCTTAGCGAAGTTTTCTTGCAAGAACCTCATCGTTTCAGCCATGGCTTTAAACAATTCACCGAGATCAGGCACCAATCGAGCACCGCCTGCCGATCGCCGACGCAGCCTGAAGATCCTCTCAACCCAGAACAACATCGAATCTCGATAGTGGGCCAGAGTCTTCTACGAGATCCTCTGTCCAATCACACATGAACGTGGGATCGCAGTCTGGAAGGTGAAACTGATGAAGTTGCGCAGGTAGGTCCTCAACGTTTCAGAGTCTTCTGGGAACGCCTCGGCCTCCATGTCTTCATCGGATGTGTCTTTGGGCTTTTCAAGCAGGAACCTTATGTACTGCAAATACATCGATAGGTGTTTGTCCTGATGAGCCTGGGTGCTTGGAGCGAATGGGCGATCGTGGATCGCTAGGTCCACATTCTTCTTAGACTCTGCGAGGTAAACCCGGTTCTCAGCGCGATCGGGTGCCAGGACAAGTTTATCCAGAATGTCAGCAAATGTCCTTCGTTTTGTGGACATTGTGCTGGTAGAGTGGCGATACTCGTGTATGTCGCCCTAGTGACGCGGGGGGCTTTGGTGGGATTGACGATGAGAGGATGAGTTGGGTTTGAGCGAGCATGCGCGACGAAGATGGGCGCATCCGCTGCGAATGATTGTCGCCCACTTGCCTACTAAGCAGGTAGCAACATTGCAAGATGTTGTACGAGGTCTTCGGCGCGGCGCACAAGTGAAGTTCAAAGGCTGACACGGTTTGACTTGCAAAGAGAGAAGAGAAGTGTGTATATGCTGTCCAGCAGCCTCCCTACGGGAGGCAGGTATCCAGGTATTAATCCAAGATTGCTACAACGCTAAGCTTGGGCCAACAGCGTTACGCCCTCCCGTACCTCCCTTGTAAAGACGCCACTCGTTTGTTTGTTTAGTGCTGCCATTGGAGGAAATGCTGCACGCCAACCGCGGTGCTACACGGTACCTTGCCGTTCTTCTTGGCATGCGCTTTCTTCATTTTCCATTGGGTTATCATCGGAAGTTATTAGCCGCAGTTATAATTAAGGTTTCACACCTTCGCATTATTACTTGTGTGACATTATAGTTTTATAATGAGTAGAACCGTGTAAGTAAGAAGAGTAGATTGTTCATCCATATTTTTTTTTTAAAAAAAAAAAAACATTAGCGGAAAACACATGTGCTACTTAAAAAAGAATTTTTTGCACATGCGCCGATCGGGAATCTGTTGAATTATTAGAACATACATCATGTGCGAATCGAACATGGAAACTTACCGAACCCGAATCTAATGCTATCGGAAATCGTAAATTAAATTACGAAATTGGAAGGCATTAATGCTAACCATTACACCATCGGCGCTTCTTAAGATATGCATTGAGTCTATAATTTAAGTATTTAACATATTCAGCTATGGCCAGAATTCTCCTAATCCCCACTACGCACCAAACACAATAGCCTGTATCGCGAAGCGACCGAGGATCGTTTACGCAGCTCTTACTAGCATAACCAAGCAAAAATAATATTTTAGATGAATTGGATTGATTGCTAAATGACTCCATCCGCCTAGATAAGTGATATATTCGTTTCGGCATGCCGATTTAGTGTTTGTTAATGAATGTCTGTGGAACTTGTTCCAGCCTTTAAGCATCAATTCTCTCATGCCCTGGCTCAGGCAAGGGCTGGCGTGCTGGGCCAAAACGGCCCAACCTTCGAAATCCACCAAATCGAACACCTTTGCATGGCCGCAAGGGCTTCCAGTACGGCCAAAATGTTATGCAGCACGCACTCTACCAATGACTTGATCCTTGATCGGGGTGTGGGACTTCTCGCATTGCTTGGAGGAGTGGGGAGTATGGTTGTCGTTGATGTGCCGGTCGCTTCGCGGTGCGCGTTATTCTGTCCACCGCGTGCCGCGCTTCCCACCAGTGCCCGCCTACAGAAATCTACAGGTTTTGATTCCAAGCAGCCAAAATTCCACCTCAACCGCCTTACATGCCCCGACAACTGAACTAATCACTATCTTCCTCATCGTGGTCCACCGTTTGAGGCGCCTGGGTACCCTTCTTGGAGGCTGTTCCAATTAGCTACCATCAGTGAAACTGCGGAGGGGTTTTTACCTTGTCGAGCCTTTTTCGGGCGGATCATTTCGTACAGCTTGTCCATTTCTTTGTTGCTTAAATCATTGATAGCCGTGATCAATGGGTTCTCTTCGTCCAGGCCAAGGGCATCCGTAATGTACTTACGGAACTCTAGACCTCCCTTGTGATCAATCTCAGAGCCGCTGAAAGCGGTCATATGATACTTAAGAGCAGGTTCCCAGTCCGGGTTCTTGAGAATGTCAGAGATCGGATTGCTAACTTTACCCTTGCAAAGCGAGACGAAGAGCGAGACCAAGTCCACCTCGGACATATTCTTCAGCTTAACAATAAGCTGGCCTTTCGACCTCTTTTCATCATCCTCTTCGGCGCCTAACTTCTCGACGACGAAATCCCGCCACTTCTGCGACACTGCCGGTGACTTCTTAGACTTCGTCTTAAGGACATGCTTGCCCGCCTTGATGTAGTCGCTCATGATGCGGCGCAGGATTGTTTCCTTTAGCAGGTCCACGTGACTTCATTTTCACCAACAGTCCTGCTCGCGATAGGTGCAGCCGTCCTTGATACCGTAGGTTTCGCTTGCTTGGACCAAATGGTCGCAATTTGCTTTGCCAAAGCCTGTTGCCCAAGAAGTAGGTCTTGTAGCCGGTTTTCCAGGACGGCCAGATTGTTCTCAACGCGAATTTGGTCATGTGACAGCAGCAACGGGTCTTTAGGGCACATCCATTGAGGTGTCTTGCTGGCCGCCGAGGTGCTGATGGTGACAGTCCTGGGTGGGGGCATCGAAGAGCTGTCGTTGGCGCCAACACTTTCGTGAGGGGTGCCTTGGTTGGCCCTCTTGTCTATCGCATTCGACGAGTAGGTTGAGGAACAAGCGGACAAGGAGATAGACATGTGCTTACTATATCTTTGGCTGCAGGGTCGCTACAACTGTGGCGGCGTATAGAGTTAATCTGGGTACGTAAATTGGCGATGTCGGCGAATTGTTGGTTGTGCTACGTCCCGACCGAGATGACGGCTCATTCTAGGGCGGTCTCCCTCCCCCCCTAAAACAAGGCAGCCACCAACCCCGTTTGCTCCACCCACAACAAGCAGTTTGCGGGCCCAATCGGGTCGTGGTGCCACCAGGCCCCCTTGCCGGGTCCATTAACTGTCGGTCAAATGAGTGTTGTTGGTGTTGTCGGTCGACCAATCGCACCTGGTGGCTACAGTTGAGATGCGAAAGGCCGGAAGCCGACAGCCACCTTGACAAACGCGGCTCCCGAACTTCAACGCAACGCCCTAGGATCACCACATACTCTGGGCAAAAACCGTAAACCTGGATTTCATTAAACAGCTGGGTAATCATAGGCTCACTTATCGCCAATTTCATTGAGTTGATAAGAGCAGATCGAGAGTATATAGTAACTGATGTCGCTGGGCCGTTCATTCGCTTCAGCGTCGTATTGCCATAGTGATGGCGGGGAGCGCAGGGCATTACTGGAAATATCTCGTTATCGGTTCTTTTGTCTTTCTTTGGGGGGTCTGGCCGAATTACGTTCGCTAGGCCAATGCTGTCTTGAGCATGTGAAGGATATAAAACAGAGTTGTGCTGCAGGAGCTTTCATCATGTGATATAATTGGACTAGCTGTTGACTTTCAACCCTCTAATAACACCATCGTACGTACGCACGATACAACAATCAAGCCGGCCCGCGCATAACCAGCTAGAATCTGTCTTCGGAAAGCAACGGAATATTTTCTGGTTCTCAAAGCCGTCGACGTGTTTACGAGCGAATTGGGATAGCTAAGTACTACGACGCTACTACACTAGAATTCATTAACGGCATATGTGAAACTAAAGAGATCAAAATTATTTAATATCTTTGCCGATAATAGACTTGCGCGCCATGTCTTACTCATTGGATCCGGCCGGCAGTTCTTGCAAGGCACCCACAGCGCCGAGCACCCGGTCTTTCTCCAACCAAAAAGAAGTCAGGCACATGCTCTTAATGTGTGACTTTCGTTGGCTGATGGTCTCTACACTTCGATCGAATATCGATAATCGAGGGAAATCACCCGGTAGCAGGGAGCTTATGCACGGACGGAAGCCACTGCAGCATCAGCAGCAGCAGCAGCCAGCACAGTCTGGTTAGGTTTCTTCCCGCGTACCGGCCAGCTGAGGCTCAGGCTCGTTTATGTAGATAGATGCGCTACAATCTACCCCGGTTGTTTGCTATGGCCTATCAGTATGGGGGCTTAAGCGGAGGGTGATAGCAATGAGCCGCACTTTCGGACACTCACGGATTTTTACCTGGTCCCTCACAATGGCATGGCTGATGGGTCGGTCGTCCTCCTATCTCAGCTGGTGGCGCATGCACCAGGCTCAATACGTCTGCCCCATTCAATTCCCTCTTTCTTAGCCCCGCCCATCTCTACCAAAATACCGCATCCACTTTCAGCACCACATTTCAAGCCCTACAAGACTTTTAACCTCATTACACGTATTTGACGGGCCGCATAATTTAGACGAGGAGTTATCGAGTCGGCTCTTTCAAATATAGCAGTGTGAGCCTGGAAGGCTATAAGAGGGGGATCGAGATAGTTGTCAAATGTTGATTGGCTGAAAGTTCCCAGAATCAATATATGCGGTGTTACCAGGCGGCGTAACACAAAATTGTCCATGTTCTAGGCACTAAACCACGTAAGCGTACAGCGCAAGGCTGAGAACTGTCGCTAGGCATAAAGGCAGCTCAAGGTAAGGTGCAAAGGCTACAAGTGGACGCTGCATTCAAAAGACCCAAAGGTAGGAAATACAGCATATTCATCCCGATGGTCCTCAAGACTGGAGATTAACGTAATCCAAGGACAATAGCTGCGAGTTCGGAGCTATTCATACATCCGCTACTCTACGCCAGTATGTCATCGATAATCACCCCCACCGCTCCAGCCGAGCCCCCCCAACGGTGTTCTGTTCAATGCTATAATGGACTGGGGTTCGCAAGAATACCACCCTCATCAAATCCGAGCAGGGTACGAATCTCAAGGTGGATGGGAAGGCTGGCTCCAAGTGAGCCTCGCCGAACTCTTCGGCGGCTCTCCCGCCTGCGAGCGGGAAGAACACTGCTATATGAATGAACCCAGTAAGGCAGCCGACTTGTGTTTGCGGCCGCCATCCCCGTTCGCCCAACCATATGTGGAGAATGAGGTCGTCATCATGGAGCTGAAGTGCGAGAGCCGGTGGAATGGAGATGCTTTCAAGAAAGGTGTGTGCGAGGACCTGAAGAAGATCAGGGATAACGATATCAACCAGGATCTGAAAAAGAAGCAGGGCGGATGCAATGTGTATATGTTGGCTTTCGCTATGGGGTCTGAGGGT
Organism: Macrophomina pseudophaseolina; assembly: GCA_022204955.1. Lineage (NCBI taxonomy): Eukaryota > Fungi > Ascomycota > Dothideomycetes > Botryosphaeriales > Botryosphaeriaceae > Macrophomina > Macrophomina pseudophaseolina. The sequence continues at coordinate 61,186 of JAJJID010000169.1, forward strand.
GGAAATTAGATGGAGAGCCTGGGGATGCGGCGGTTTGATAATGGGGATGAGCCGCCGTTCACGCTGTGGTGGTACATGATCCCATCGCCCAAAGGTTTAACGTTGGCGCGCAGTGGCTTTTGGAAGATTGCGTCGTTGATTCCTTAGTCGAAAATGGTGCCAAGTCGTCGGCCATCAGGACGTAGTCGATGGAGATGATAATTGTCCAGAGGTTGTAGGTGTCGGAGCTCCAAGCTCCAAAGCCGGCTGTAGTTTTTCCTTTTCAGCATCCTTTGCGATGTAAAAGAAGCTGGAGAGGGAGGGAGAGGGCTTACCAAGATCACCATACTCGGCAAGAAAGTCTCCAAAGGAGGAGCCGGCGTAGGGGAAGTATCCGGATACCGGGTCCTGCAGGACCATCACCGCTACCAGGAGCTTCTTCAAAGCTTTCAGATTTTCAACGTTCTGCGACACCAAAGCGCTTCGCAAAGAGACGCTCATGTCAGCTGGCCACGGATTCCTATCCCTCTTCGCTCCCTCGACCATGACCACATCTGCCGCATCAAGCCCGCACGCTACTGCATCTTCGGCCCAACCACCGCCAGTGACATTGTACTTGTGGTTGACCAGCGAATCAGCCCGAACCTGGCACAGCTGCAGTGTATAAACACCAGCATGCCAGATACGGTTGAGCAGGTCATCATCACTCCAGAAATACCCGGAATACTCGCACAGGTTGCTGACGTCCGGCTGCGGCGTGAAGTAGAGGTGTCGGAATTGGAACTCTACGCTTGTCGACCAAGGTGTTCCAGGGCCCAAGAACAATATCAGATAGCAGAACCCCCCTCGTCCCCATTTGCGAGGCATGGAGAAATCTCCAGGCGTCATGGGGATGTACAAGGGGCCGTCTGGGACGGTAAAGTAGGTTGACCAGTCGGACTCCGGGCCGACGAAAGCCGCGGATTCGCTGTAGGCGACGCCAAGGCCTTGACAGGAGGAATTACACGTCAGAGACGGCAGGTCGTGTGGTTTGCAGATGCTGCCATTGCATGTTGAGCGGTGGAAATGCAAATGCGGAATTCCGGCGGTTTCTTGGCCAAAGTCGAGGGTGATGGAGGCGTTGGGGCCACTCAGGGAGTAAATATTAGCGATGTGGTATGGTTGGTCTGGTGTGGCGCCGTCCACGTCTCCAGAAGTTCTCCAAATGGACACAGGCTGGATGATGCGTGATGTAGGTGAAAGAATGTACTCTTCGCCGGGCACTGCGGCAGACAGCTTGGAAAGGAGCACAGCCGCCACCGCTACCGTAAAATGCATAGTCATGCAAAGATACAATGCTTTGAAGTTGTTCTGAGAGGGAACATTTTCACTACATCAGATTGCGCTTCAAATCCAATGAGGTCATTGTGGAGCTGGGGTCATGGTGCGGGGTTCACGTTACACCACGAGCAATTCATCCTGCCGGAATCGTTCCATGATGCAGCAGCGCGCACTATTTGACGACTCGGTAGCACAGCAGAGCAAAGTGATGAGTCACACAGGTCATCCGGCTCCGCACTATGCATCCACTCTTCCAGTCTATCTCTCTTGTCTGATCCACAGTAGACTTGCTGTTCTCGTCTACTGAACAATTCTCGACCTCAAGTCCCCTCTACGCTTTGCCGTCAACACACAACAGCCCCTCGGTTTTCCTCGACGGCACAACCTGATCAAACAACGAAGCATCCCCGCCGTACATGTTGGTATGTCTCTTCTAGATCGCTCTCGTCTGATAACGGTGTCGACACCGGCCGCGCCTGTCACAGTATTACACTACGACGAGGTCGACCTCCGCCTGTTCCAGGCCATGGTCCTCCTGCGTCTCTTGCGCATCACTGCTGCTTACCGACCGGGCTTGCTGCAGGGCACCGAAGACTAGACCGACCTACTGTTGTAAGTCATCAAGCGCATCCCGCCGACCTGCAAGCCGGAGCACGGCGCCGGCACGGAGGTAGAGAAGGGCTTCACTGCGCGTTACTGCATCCCGGATGTCCGATCGCCTATCAACGAGATGCCCAAGGATTTGCTGACGCGCACTGCTGGCTCTTCTCAAGTGGAACAGGGCCGTAAGCCCGGTTCCCCTTTCGACTATCGAGCCTCCCTTGGAGATCCGAGAGGCGCCTTGATGGAAGTGAGAACGTGGTGATCTTCGGTGTGTTGTAAGAGCTTGCTTACAGAACCTTCGATGATACTATTTCCCGGTTCAGTGATACTTTGAACATCTAAACCATGCCAGATGGTTCTCAAATGGTGTGTAGATCCTGGGATTTCGAGCGCTGACGTTGTTGGACCAAACCCTGCTGGCCCAAAATCCGATTCGAAAACTTTCATATAAGCAAGCCGCGCTTCACGAAAGATCAAAACTCGAAAGATATCCACCACCCTATAAGTCGTCATCCTCGGCGTGTTCTATTCTTACTGCATGGATATTTCCTTTTTCAGATTAGCTTACTTGTCCGGAAAACTCGTTGCGCCAATCTCTCACTTTCTCCTCACCCACTCAACCAGTCCCTTTCAACATGCCGATTCAGCGCGACTATGGATAAGCCCAACCGAGAAACCCACGTCGACTGGAGGGCCGACCCCTACTGGCGCCAGCGCCGCATCTCGCCCGCACAGCTCCTCGTCCAGGACATCCTCCTCGAAGGCTGGCGCCAGGATGTCGGGCCCATGCTCGAAATCAAAGAAGTGCTATCGTCCAGTTTGCTGCCGGACCTGATGGAAAGGGATCGCTTGAGGAAGGAGGTCGATGTTAGTCGCTGGGTGCAGAATCGGTCGGAGCAGTATCATTTCAAGAGCTTGGTCGCCGAGTATGGGTGGCTGAATGTGCTGCGGAACAGGGGCGTGCAGGAGAGCGTAGGCGATCCGGAGGGGTGGCGCAAGTGCAGGTGGATGTAGGTTGGATTGAAGACGTCGGGATTGGAGAGCGTCGAGTGCTGATATGGGACAGACATATTTCGAGCAAGTTTTCGGAATACCTTGAAGGGGTGAGCAGACCTATTTTCTTTACCCCCTTTTTTTTTGGTAGCGCCAACAACCGTTCCTGACAGCTTTAGTGTCTTCTTGGATTTTCGGATTGGAGCATCAATCCGGCGCGCGTCATTGCAGCGTTCCGCAAGATGGAACTTTGTATCTACCAAAATGAGCGCTTCTCGAAGCACGGGCGATATTTCTCACCTTTCGTGCAGCGGCTTGCACCCGATGGCGATCCCGACAGCAACGGAGATTGCGATTACCCCATGCTAATTAGCGTTCCCTTGACTGGACTGTCGAGGGTGAGACACCGCCGCTAAGCTTTCAAGTCGACCCGCGAGAAGGATTTCAGTCAAGCAGGGGCTCCTCGCATATGTTAAGATCTTTGCTGCAATACTTCTACAGGCTCGAAGATACCTCTGACCGCGAGCACAACCAAGCCTTTACGAAGCATCGGCCTTGGGTCAACGACCGAGATCTAGATTTGAAAGTCCGCAGTCTGTACGGCCACTATCCATGCGGTCTTAACGTCGACGAACTATGGATTCTAGTCATTGATGCTCGGCACATCGTGACTTTCTCAAGCAACCAGAGCTGGAAGTCTCGTTGGCCTCCATTACAATTGGCATCCAGGATTGTCGAGGTCTCTTTCCGCGGCATCCGCAACAGCTTCTTCTGCTCGGAACAAAACCCGGATTTCACTGCCATGACGCATGCTGTGGCTTGTCTCAGTGGTGCTGTCGGAATGTTGCACAGACGTTTCTGGTCCGATCTGAAGCTGTGCTTGGTGGATCGGTATGCGGGATATCTGGGTCATCTGGTATGCATGTTTTGGGATCCTGAGCAGTCAATGACAGGCCACTAACAGCAGCGTGCACTTCTTCAGCAATATCGTTTGCACCGTTCTCCAAGTACCCGTCTCGTCATGGATCTACTACAGGTGCAGGAAGAGCTGAATATCATTATCCAGATGATCGAGCAGCAACTTGACATCATTTCACGGCTACAGGATATTCTTGAAACGCATGAGCCCATAATCCCCGATCACATGTCCATCAAAAGCCGCCCGCGATCACGCGGCATTCCTGAGCGGCGTCACGGGTTGCCGGCAGAAGACAGCACGCTGCCACCATTCTTCCGCGCCACATATCGCCAGCTTTCCTCGCCATCCCTGGAACACCCGGTGTCTCAGCTCTTAGAGAACTTGCAGCGCGAATACGTGGACCTGTGTGGCCTGCGCGACAATTGCAACAACCTCTTGAACCGCACCACTCAACTCGTCAATATGAGGCTGGAGGACCATGGCAAAGCAATCCTCGTCTTCACCATCGTCACCGTCCTATTCCTGCCGTTGTCGTTCATCATGAGTTTCTTTGGTATGAATTTCTCGGATATCCGCAACATGGATCAGACACGGAGATTGTTCTGGATCGTGGCAGCGTCGGTGACTATAGGGGTGGTTGGCTTGGCCTCATTTCTGGCTTTCTACGGTGGGGACATTGTGGAAGCTTTTATGGACTGGTGCGAAAGCCGAGCTGCGCGCAGGAGAACCAAGCCGCCTAAAGTGCATCGCCGCAATAGACCGACGGGGGCTACCAGCTTCGAGGTCCTAGATGTATCTGGCCCAGGGAGCCATTACTCATGACCAGCTACCGCGATCACGCATGGCCCGCGCGGAGGCACGACTGCCACGCTCATTCAAGTAAGTCTTTACAGGCTTGCAATTTTCCCACACCTCTCGGCAATGCTCAATCAGGTGTGTGCATTTCGCGTCAGCGCCTGGAGGAACGCATCGCTAGCGCAAATCCATTTCGATAAGCTCCAGACTGCAGCCTCCTGCACTCAATCCAAAGCAGCTTGCGAGTTTCGGATTCTGCATCTACTCAACCTCCAAGAAGCGCTTGAACCAGGCGACAGCAGCATCCTTTCCTCTGACCAGCGCATCCCTCTCGCCCGGCACTCTCTCATCACCCCTCGTGAAACACGCATGCTGAACGCCTGGGAAGTGCTGATAGTCGAAGGGTACCCCGGCCGTCAAACCGACTTCGAACGTCCTCTTCTTCAGCTCGACGGGGTACACTGGATCGTGCTCGGGCGCCAGCATCTGGAAGGGGACGCCCACGGCGTCGATGTCGGCCTCAGTCAGAAGGGTCGGGTGGCCGGCGGAGATGCAGTCGACGAGCTTCTTCTCGCCGCCGTTGAACTCCCTCGCGCCCAGCCTGAAGACGGCCCAGCCGCCGTAGCAGAATCCCACGGCGCCCACCTTTTCGAAGCCCTCACCGTCCTTCAGCGCGCGTGCGCAGGCGAGGATCTCGCCCTCGCGCGCGTCTCGCCCGTTCGGGCGCATGAAGCCGGGGATGTCGAGCTCCTCCCACCGGCCGGCGAGGATGGGCTCGAAGGGGAGGGTCTTGCCGCCGAAGAAGTCGGGCAGGTAGACTGTGCAGTCGGCTTCTCTGGCGTAGGCGTCGGCGAGGAGGCGAGTATTCGGGAAGGTCCAGCCGAGGAGGTCGTGGATCAGGAGCACGGCGCGGGTGGGATTGGTGCCGGTGATGTAGGCTTGGTTTGAGGCGAGGGTGCCGGCGCGGCCCGTGGGCTGGCCAGAGGACCAGACAGAGCCGGTCAGACAGCAGCTGTGGGGGACAAATGAAGGACCCGCCATTTTCTCTTCCTTCTTTTTAGGTTGACGATACTGTTTCGAGCGGCTGGACTGAAATTGGCTGTTGCCGGGGAGCTGAGAGAGTAAACGATCAAGACGGGGTTACCTTGCTCGAGGGAAGATATGTGCTGTCTTACCGCCAGTCAGCCCCCGCTTCTCGTCCCCGCAATGCGTGGTCGCTCGGTGTGAGAGTCGGATTTAGGTCAGATAAGGTAGTGTTTGCCGTTTCGGGTTACCGGCAGCGCCTCATCAGGTGCCACGTCCGGGGTTCGTCCGGCGACGGCTGCTTGCTCACCTCCATTGCCGATCGAAACATTCTGGAATGTGACGGCGTCTGTTTGTGGGGCAGGGCGTCTGGCATGTCGTTTGCCTTGAGACAGCTGGCAGCGGTATCCCTGCATGTCACTCAGCGAGCGGCGCGCCCCACACAGCGCCAGCCAGCTTTATCACGACCTCAAACCAAGAGAGACATGTCTGCACTGTTTTTGGGCTCACGCGGCATCGATCTATCTGGCGCACCAACAGCGATGCATCATTTGGCCGTAGACAACACAGTCCTGAGCTGTTGTCTCAGCCGGACAATGCCCGCGCACGGCCGTGGTCGCCCTTCAGCAACGCCTCCTCATGCAAGCATGCACGCAGTCTGCCTCTGTTGTTTGCGCCGCGCATCCACGCGGCAGCAGCTTCGCTCTACTTCTGCTGTCGCAAGCATCCCAGCTCTATATTAGCGTCTCTGGACATGCGCGGAACGTAGCGGGCTGGAGTTGCGATCAGCCCCCTTTCCGAACCTTGCAATTTATCTCACACGTGGCCCGTTCGTAAATCGTAACCCGGGATGCCTCACCCCACCGCAATTGAATTAACATCTTCCGGCTCCCCGACGCCGTCGCTGCCCCTTTACAAGGCCCGCCCCAACTGGTTTATACAGCGCGACAACGGCGCCTATGTCCCCGTCATCCCCGTCGACGAGCTGCCGCCCGACATCGAGCTCGACGGCGCGCCGCGTGAGCTGAAGATGGACGAAGCGCAGGGAATGAAGTTCCTGGAGCGCGTGCCGCCCAGTGGACAGACCTACACTTTGGCGGTACGTCTTTTTTAATGTATATACAACCTTCCCGTAACCCTTTTTTCTGCGATTGAGCTTTTCGCTCTAACAATGGGCCGCAGAGAAGCGCTAAGGTGGCCGAGGAATGGAATCGCCGCCACTCACAGCACCACTACACGCACAGCCAGACGTCGTTGCGACCGCTGAGATTGAGTGCATCCGCCCGCCCGAGCATCATCGAGGCGGGCGAGCGCGGCCACGCCCGCACGCAGAGCGAGAATGTCATTGTATGCGACCCCTGCAAGCTCTCTCATTCCGACTCTTGCCGCTGACACGCCCTTCCAGGCAAAACCGTTTCCAATCGCACCAGTACCATCAGCACCACCCATCAGCACCGGCGACCCCGGACCTAAGACGGGCTCGCTGTTGGAATCCCGCCCCCTCCCGTCGTCCGGCCGTGAACCAGATCTCAGCAAGAAGGAGTACTGCACCTACTGGATCAAGACTGGCGAGTGCGACTTCATGCAGCAGGGGTGCCTGTTCAAGCACGAGATGCCGGATCTGAAGACGCTGCGGGAAAAGGTCGGCATTGGGAGCGTGCCGCATTGGTATCAGGTCAGGTGCGCGATGGCGAGGAGGGAGGACGCGAGAAAGAGCTTGGGAGGCGGATTGGAGTGGGTTGGTGAGGAAGTTGTGCAAGAAGAGGACGAGGACGCGAGCGGGAGTGAGGACGGGGAGGCGGTGGAGGAGAGGGAGAGGTTGAAGCGGGCGGATACGATGCCGCCGTGGTTCCGCGCGCCGGACGATGATGTATGGAGGATGGCCGAGAGGGTGCAGGTTGATATGGAGGCTTCGGCGCAGGCGCAGCAGAAGCAGTCCGCCCGCCACGATGACCTCATTGACCCCTCCACGCCCGCCGAGAACACCAACCCCGCCACCACCGCCCTCCCCGACCGCACCCGCGCCAGAAAAGGCCCCCTCATCCCGGCCACACGCCTCCCCTCCAGCGCGCCGCCTCACGTCCGCAGCATCAGCGAAGCCCAAGCCGACATCTTCAAGCTCATGCGCTCCGCCCACACGACGGCGCCGCCGTCGCGCCCGCCCTCGGGCCTCTCCAGAATATCCACCACAACAACGACGACATCCATCCCCTCGCCCAGCACCCTCCGCCACAGCCGCACCATCACCAGCCAATTGCCAACCGCCACAACACCGCCCCGCAAACGCATCCCCGAAATGAAGCGCTACTTGCCGCACCCGACGGCCCCGGCGGCCAGCGCACCCGCCCTCTCCCCCTCGACGAGCTCCTCCATCTCCAATACCTCGTCGACCTCGTCGCCCACCACGCCCCTCTACCCGGCCTCCGCTATCCCGACCCCGACGAGCAAGCGCACGAGCGCGTTCATCCACGACCAGGACGCCCCCGCGTACCTCTCCGACGCAGCCGCGGCGGCCGTTCCGCCGTCGAGGCTGCCGGCGCCGAGGGTTGCCGTTGCAGCTGCCGGCGCGCAGGGGAGCGCGGTCAAGCGCGCGGCGCCGCCGAGGCAGCGGGCGTCGTTTTCGCCGGGCGCGGAGCAGGGCGGGTTGGGGAGAGCGAGGTTCGCTGGTGCTGCGGCGGCGGCGGCGGTGGAGAGAGAAGAGGTTGGGGATGACAATGATAATGATGATGTGCCGAGTTTTGAGCCGAGAGGCGTTGTCAGGGCAGAGCTGAAGGGTGGGAAGACGAGGGGGGCCAGTGGTGGTGGGAGTGCCGTCGGGAAGGCGAATGGCAAGGGGCCGGCACGGGAGACGAAGGTGCCGGTGAAGGTGAAGTAGAGGTGGACAATCTGGAGGTGTCTGTGGCATGTCGGCTGTTCTGAGCTTCGTTTGATTTTCCCTTTTGATATCAGTGGGCGGGTAGGTAATGCCATCTCCCTTTGTGACATAGAAATTCATAATGCGCTGCAAAAGAGTCACTATCGTCCAATTTCGAAGGATAAAAAAAGAAACACAGAAAGAGCAGGCTTGCGTTGGTCGGCCGACCAACCTCAAACTTCCAGGGCACCACTCGCCACAATAAGGTTGCGCTGAACGACCGGCAGTGCACAGGCATGCGGACGTAGGTGTTCTGGAGGAACTGTGACACGTGGATCCAGACGACTGCCTCCGCTCCGTGCGCTTTCTGCACCAACCGAGCGGCCTTTTTTTTTTTTTAGGTGGCTTTAGCATCGGGAGCCAGCTAAGGACGAATGAGATTACGGATGATTGTGCAAAAATTCTTTTTCAATAGGAGTATGCGGACTGCACTGACGCTTTTTACGCAGGAGCTTCCTGGGGCGGAGGCGTCCTATTGGCTGGCTCGGGGCTTCGGTACCGAGCGGCGGGTCTGGCACCAACGCTAGTCCGTGTCGTTGTAGTGACAACGCCGGGAAGCTGACGCTTGCAGGAGGTCCCATGACCCCTCAATCCTTCATCCTTTACCCGTTATATCTGCTTCCATCGAGTATTAGTCATAAGGCTGCTCAGCAAGCTGTGATCTGGTCTGGACCGCTGGGCTTTGGCTCACCGTCCCCCGCGGCCGCCCTCGGTGGTGCGCTGGAGCTACCCGGCGACTTTCTCCGGAACTGCAGCCACATCCTGTGGATAGAAAACAGTATGCATCCCCGCCGTCCAGAGATGCTCGTGGTCTGACGGTGGCGCCACTGCGAATTGAACGCCGCCTGGGTGGAAACGAGTTCAGGCCGTCAGCCGGCGTCTTTCAGCGCCGTCTCTTTGCGGGCGCGGACTGTCGGGGCGCCGATAGAAACGCGGCCCTGGCCGACTTGCCGACTGCTGCCTGAGTCGCACTATCCACGCCACACCCGCTCCCGAACTTATAATGCCCACATGCCGGCGCGACCACGGTTTGGCTTATGCTCCGAACAGCACTGCCCATCCAATTCACCTTGCGATACCCACCGTTACTGCCTATCTCCTTCACGCACCACCATAATAATGGCATTCCGCCCAATAAGAGCAAACCTCGGCGCCGTTGCCGCAGCAGGCATCGGAGCCGGCCTGCTCTACACCTACTTCAAGCCCAAATCGCCCACCGTCTTCGGCAGCTTCAACCCGCAATACCTGCGCCTCGAATCCGTCGACGAAGTCAACCACAACACCAAGCGCCTGCGCTTCGCCTTCCCCAACCCAGACGATCTGTCCGGCCTGCCGTTGACCTGTACGCAGACCCCCCATGCCTGCCCATCACCCTATTACCGCAACACTCTCAAACTAATTTTTTTCCCTCTTGTTCGACAGCCTCCGTCCTCACCCTCTCCTGGCCCACCGGCCGCCTCACCCCCGTCGCCCGCCCCTACACGCCCATTACCCCAGCCACCACTCCCGGCCACTTGGACCTCCTGGTCAAGCGCTACCCGGACGGCAAGCAGTCGACCCACCTGCACTCGCTCGCGCCGGGCGACTCCCTCGCCTTCGTCGCCGCCCTGCCCGGCTTCCGCTGGACGCCCAACGCCTTCCGGCACGTCACCTGCATCGCCGGCGGCGCCGGCATCACGCCCGTCTACCAGCTCGTGCAGGGCATCCTGGCCGACCCCGCCGACAGGACGAGCGTCAGCGTCGTGTACGGCGCCAACAGCGAGGCCGACGTGCTGCTGAAGGACGAGTTCGACGAGCTGGGGCGGCGCTTTCCGGGGCGGCTGGCCGTCACGTACACGGTCAGCAGGGGCGCCGAGGGCGGTCCGTTTCGGACGGGGCACGTGACGAAGGCGCTGTTGGAGGAGGTGCTGGGCCGGGACGAGAGGGAGGGGACGAAGGTGTTTGTGTGCGGGCCGCCGGGCATGGAGGAGGCGTTGGTCGGGAAGGGCAGGGGTGCCGCAGGGATTTTGGGCGAGTTGGGCTTCGGCAAGGACCAGGTGTATCGGTTTTGAGAGGCTGGGAATTGGGACAGGGGTTTGTCTGGCGCCTGTGTTTTGGGCAATGGGTTCGGTGTGAATGATCAACTCTACTGTTTTTATTGTTCTTTTTAGAATGTCTGATATAGTCCGTAGACTGAGAGTGGTGCTTGCGAGCACCCTGTACACTACTTTTTCTTTTTTTTTTTTTGGAACGAAAAGACGTTCCCAAAAATAAAATTTAATAACACACACATATATACACATGGCATGGGCATTTCTGACACCTGATTTCGGTAAAATGACACCTGATTTCGGTAAACTGACACCTGATTTCGATAAACTGACACCTGTTGCCTAATTAAGCAATTCCGGTATATACCCGGGCTAGCTTCTTCGCAAGGAACACCAAAATCGCGAGACTAACTAGCACACGAGCCTCCGCTGAACGAGCCTCCACTGAACGAGCCTCCACTAAACGAGCCTCCTCTGAACGAGCCTCCGTTACTAACGCCTCCGTCACTGACGCCTCTTTTAGCGCAACAGCCGCCTGAATAGCAGCCTCAACACCAGGCTGAATAACCAAGACGCAAGAGAGGCCGGCAAAGAGGCCGGTAACGAGGCTAGCAACGAGGCCGCTGGCAACGAGGCCGCTGGCAACGACGCTGGAGGCGGTTTAGACAACGCATAAGGCGGGGGTAAGGACATTTATACTCGGGTTGGCGTAGGACAGGTGTAGGGGGGTCGTTTTAGTCGAATCTATATAGAAAAGAGGCTCCTGGAGGCTCTAGGAGCCTATAAAGGATAAGGCGGTAATAGAAGAGCTTATAGGTGGCTTATACGACGTCGCGGTTAGCCGCCTCGCCGTATATATATTAATACATGGATATCAACAGGAGATAAAGCGAAAAACTCTGAATTTCAGGGTGAAAACGGTGGAGATTTTACGTATCTCCCGAGAAGGTGTCAGTTTATCGAAATCAGGTGTCAGTTTACCGAAATCAGGTGTCAGAAATGCCCATGCCTATACACATATATATGTATAATGCCCACTATACGTGCTACCCTTGTATTTCTCTCCACCTGGCCTGCTTCTGCCTTAGCAAAGTAGGCATTGACTTCAGCATTCTGCAACAGCCGCGGACAAATGACGGCTGCGGACCAACGTGCCTTTATCTTGAAATCACGATGGCGGCTGATTTCACACACGTGGGCATTGATTTCAAATTCTCATTCTACGATACAACTGCCAACTTTACCACATCCTACCGCGGCGACTTTTTTAAGATTCGAGGCTATTGGTTCTTCAACACTCGATATTGATATCAGCTCCACAGTCTACCGCATACAATACGCAATCAACATTAGAAATATTTAAGGCGATGAATAGTAATAGGCCGAGCTCAAGGAGGTAAAAATATTACACCGTGTTTATAGCCTCACAGCAGCAGGAGGGGGTGCCATCTTGTACTTGTTACTGCCTAGTTACAGTGCTGAGCCTTAAATACACGAATATTCCAACAGTAAGCCGACGACAGCATTACTGGTTGGAAGGAATAGATGCAGCTATCTCCACATACTCCGCCCATACGTTTGAATGTTTAGTAATGTCTAAATTGAAAGGCACACGCGTAGTATTTGTACACCTCATAGGTCTCCAGGTTCCATGAAATCGGTCGTCGATCCACTTCAGCCAGTCTGGCATAGAGGCGTAGATTGAAGGCTCGTGGTCCATTCCAGCATAGGTGTATACGTCTAGTTCATTTCCATACGAACAGGAGGTTGCGGCTGGCTCGAGATCAGCATATGGAGTTATGAAAGTGTCTTTTTCGCCCGTTTCAACCCACAAAGGCGATGCTGCACGGGCGCCATTTGCTGCGGCAGCTTTTTGCTGATGTTTGCGGAAGAAAGTATCGTTTCTGAGGCCGTCGAACGAGATTAGTTCCGAGATTGGCAGGTCCAAGACCAGAGCCAAAACAGCATTTGTGCACGGTTGAAGCTCGTCTACAAGGCCCATCCTCTTTTTCAGAGTCTCGCCAAGCATGGTGGAGTTGTATTCTGGAAACATCCATTTGACGGCCAGAGCTGCGAAGGAAATTTCTCCGGTGGCGCCGTAATTCATGTAGTCGGGCTTTGAGTAGACGGCGTCGGCGCTGTGCAACGCGTAGTCGTATAATTTCGGCGATGCACCCACAGCAATCCCTCCCAGGTACCCTGCTTCCGGGTCTTGAACAAGGGGATGCTCCGAGAGTTTCCAGACGCCTCCTCCACCCTGGAATATGCCAACAGCCGCCCATTGTACCTTTGTAATCCATCAAACTCAATTAACTTACTTCCTTGCTAGCACTAGTTACTGACTGGTTACCGCTACAGTTTCCTAGACTCGCTCAGTAGTACCCTAAGTAGAGGTAGCGGGCTCCGTGATGCGTTTGCGCCTTGCCCTAGATCGATCCATCGGGCAAATCACGACCAGGCTGAGGACACTTGTAGCAGTAAGGGTGTGAAGTAATTATTTCCATCTCAAGCTAATTTCTATCGGTCTCTACTTAAGCCTTGCCCAGAGAGGACACAACTTCCTCTGCTACCCTTTCGCCTGCGCTGATAGCGCCGTCCATATACCCACGCCAGAAAAGCGAGGTCTCTACGCCTGCAAAATGAATGCCCTCGTATGGCGCTGCAAGATACTTGCCATACTTAGTGAGGGTGCCTGGAGGGAAGGTGATGCCATAAGCACCGCGCGTGTACTCCTCTTCATCCCACTGCTGGATCTCCCAGGCTGTCGCGTTGTCAGCGTGAGGTCCAAAGTAGTTGACAAAGTCCTTGGTAATAAGTGCCTTGATCTCAGCGCTGGATTTTCCATCGATACTCCTTGCCCGGTCTGCCTCGACGAATCCCAATAGGACGCCAGAGGAGCCGTCCTCAGGCGAGACATCGGCTGTAACAAAGGCAAGACCGCTGTTGCTGAAACTCTGCCCACTCAACCCCTGGTCTCTCCAAAAGGGCTTTTGGTACTGCACCAAGACCTTCGTGACGGAGCCCATCGGCGTCCGCTGGGTGAGTTGGTCGCGCCAGGCCGGCAGCGGAGGGGCGTATCTGATCCTGGCTGCCATTGGAGGGGGCATGGCAATGACTACCTTTCGAGCTGCCACGATCCCGGTATCGGTCGTGACCTCGTAGCCATCCTGCGTCTTCTCCACCGAGCGGACGGGAGAATCGAGCCTGATGCGGCTCCGCCCAAGGAGCTTCCCCAGTTTGATGGCGATGTTCTGGCAGCCTCCTTTGCAGATCATTGACTGAGCTCCGGAGGTGATATCATTGAATGTGCCAGGAGAAGTTTCGTTTCCGGCCGTGCGAATGCTGACAAGGGCGGACAGGAATGAGACTGCGCCCGGCTCCTCGGAAAATCCACTGGAAGTGGCTAGCTCGAAGACATATCTCGCAGAGTCTGACGGCACGTTGGACTGGAGCCAGGTGGCAAAAGTTTGAGCGTCCCACTCTTGCGCCCTCGGATGGTTCCACGGAGCAGCCGGGTCGAGTTCGCTCGCCCATGAATTGAGCGTCTCCTCCGTGGAAGCCATCTGCGCGACGCTGGCAGCATCGATCGGGAGATCACCGGTGAGAGTCGATTCTGCGGAGAACAAAAAGCGGGTGCCGTTGTAATACAGCACATTGCTTCCGTTCTGGTAGCTCGGGGTGAGTTCCACGCCCATCTCCTTCGACAATGCGACCATCTTGGTTTGGGCGGCACCGACATATTGGGCTCCCAAGTAGGTGGAGGTCCCGTCAGGAAAATGCGTGTCGAAGACGCGGCCGCCAAGACGATCGCGCGCTTCCAGAACGAGGACCGATTTGTTTGCAGCAACGAGAGACCTCGCTGCCACGAGTCCAGAAAAGCCAGCGCCAACAACTGCGACATCAACAGCTGCTGGGGACCCCTGACAGGTCACGGCAAGAGGTAGCGAAACGCCACATGCGAGTCGGAACAGGCGCTTAGCGTTGTTGCGAGAATAGTCAGAGAACATTTTGAAAGTTTGCTTGTTCCAAGGGTAATGCCAGAACGAAGGAGGATGGGTACAACATACCAGGCCTTTCTGACCTGGTCGTGTAAACTTATAGTTCAAGTGGCGCGCACCTCCTTTACCACCTCGCCCTCGGCCTAAGGACGTACCGGCATTCAGCAGGAGCCGATTGCTCGGTCATCTAGTGGGGTGATGAGATGCACAATCCCCACACTGCTCTTTCTCCTGTGTGCGTATCGTTGCTCTGGCGGTGTCCGCGGCCAGCAGGCCCCGACGGAGTCCTCGGTCAGCGGGCCTGGAGTGGCTGAGCACGGACAGTTCCTTCTGGAGCGGTTGGTCTGTCGACACCAGCACGATATTTCCATGATGTGTCTCTTCGGACAGATAAAACCTAACCCCCAACGACGAGTGACTCTCGCTTCCTCTACGCTCATCGGGAGAACTTGAAGCCCATCTATTTTCTGCCCACAGCGCGAGAGAGCAAACCCTCGCGACACCTTTTTTTCTTCCTCTTTTTTTCCATTTGCCCACCAAATAAAGAGCACTTCTGCCATCCCACATCCATCACAATGGGATCAACATGTCATGGTGCGCTTGCTTGGTGTCCGAGGGTCATTTATCCCGTGTTCTGACTACTTCGCTCAATAGCCGTTCGGGTGCCTGCAACCCAATGGGATTTCTGTCCGTCGATCGCAGCTGCCTACCTTTTTGCCATTCTGTTCTCCTTCGCGACCATCATACACCTGGCCCAGGCTTTAGTGTACCGTAAAGTATACTGCTGGACAATTATCATGGGCAATCTGCTTCAGACGGTGGCCTATGTGTTGCGGATATTAAGCATTCAGACTCCGGCGAGTTTGGGCCTTTACTCTGGCTGGTTTGTTCTGATCGCGGTGAGTGGCTGGACAAAGACGCCATCTTAGTTTGAAGCGGCTGACAGGTTAGATCGCGCCCGTCTGGATAAACGCATTTGTCTACATGGTGATGGGCCGCATGGTATGGAATTTTACTGCCACCGGCAAACTAGGTCGGCTGAGCGCGTGGAGATACGGACAAGTATTCGTGGCGCTGGACGTCCTGTAAGTTGCGAAAACATAGCTTCAACAGCAGAACGCCCACTGATGTTTCCGTAGCACTCTTGTCATTCAACTTTACGGTGCTGCAACAGCGGCAAACACGCACGCGTCGCAAAGCACAATCTTGCGAGGTCCTCTCACAGTTATCGAAGGCATTTGCTGACGAATGCTAACACTTCCTCAGGGATACATACCTACATGGGCGGCCTCGGAGTCCAGCAGCTGTTCATCTGCGCCTTCCTCTACTTCGCTATGAGGCTCCACAAAATTCTTCGCGCAACGCCCTCTACCGTGCAGCAGAGACAGGCTGTTGTGCTACTATACGTTCAATATGTTGCCATTACGCTTATTACTGTATGTTGCGGCTCCCAGTATGTTAGTGATGGAGAAGGAGCTAGCTAACGTTTTTTTTTTTTTTTCGTAGGGCCGCATAATTTTCAGGCTTATTGAATATTCCGATGGACTCCACAGCTCTATCCCACGACACGAGGCATACCAATACTGCCTGGATTCTCTCTTCATGCTCGTGGCGTCTACATTATACAGCATTGTGCACCCGGGCAGGATAATGCCGGGCATAGAGAGTGACCTTCCGACTAAAGATAAGAGAAAGGAACAACAATGTTCATCTCAGCGGAGTGTTGATTCTGTTGGCCTGACGGGCCTGGAAAGAAATTGAGGCAACGTTATTGGTGCCATGGGGAACACAGAGCATAATTATGAGTGGGAATCGGATGCGGGATACTACAACATGCACACTTTGCGCGCACAATATTTCGCGTTACATACTGGCGTAGCAAAACACCTACTTTTTAAGCTATCTATTGGCCTTGTATATCAGCCCGAGCTTTATTTTAGTGTTAAACGTGCCTTTTAAGGCGGCCGTGTATTGCACAGCATATCCCCGCTATCCGGGATGAGCAGAGGGTATTGAACCTACTACGCTTTTGTGAGAGGGTGTGTATTCTACTATACTAAGCCTTAAAAAAAGAAATCTCTCTCTTCCCTCTCTTTATTCTTTCTTTATACTATTCTTTCTCCTTTTTATTTCATTCTTTATTTCTTTCATCTTCTCCAACCTATCGCTACTATGAAAGGGCTATTAGAGAGAGGAAGGGAAAGAGCAGAAGAAGAAAATGGAGGAAAGGATAGGAAGGGAAGAGAACAAAAGATGAACGATAACGAAGGGAGGGAAGGCAGAAAAGAGAGAGAGAGAGAGAGAG